>CACRXP010001108.1:144021-157663 GCA_902702965.1 Spirometra erinaceieuropaei | reverse complement strand
ACAGCAAGGTGTTCATTGCAATTGTCAAGGATGCTTTCGGCTACAACGGCATAAGTCGGCGCCGAATGGATACTGTAATTTTACAGGACAATGCACCTGTCCACCGCTCTAAAGAGGTACGAATTTGATGCCGCTTGCAAACATAATCTAACATTTTAGCCAACAACCACGCTCTCCGCAATTGGCCTCCAATCCATTTTCATCCCGGCCAACAGTCCCGACCTTAATCCAATCGAAAATCTTTTTGGAATAGTCAAAAGAAATTGGCACAAAGCTAAGAAGACTCTTTCAATGCAGGAAAAATTGGATTTCATACTCAATAATTACATTTTACAGTCCACCATAGATAACCTTGTCATGTCTATGTCGGACAGACTTTCTGCTGTTATTACTTCGAATGGACAATCTACAAAGTACTAATTTTTTGTATCTGTTTCTGTCCTTAATTATTTTTGACCTTTTATGCGCCCTCCTCCTTTATACGTCCTCATACGTAGCCTTTATTAACTTGGTTGTAATATAGGTGTTTCTCGAAAATGTGACTTTTGTCGAAAATTATTTATTTTTATCTCAGTTAATAATATTTTCTTAACCAAACTTTGCTTTATTTCTTTGGCACATCGTTTATTTTCCGCTATCAGACTTTGGGAGCCGTAGTGTTTACCGATTTTGCGTTAAAGGCGTTAACCTGTGTTAATTCGTGACATTTCATGAGTTAGCACAGGTACTGTATTAATGCTGTTTAACGTGGGCTACGCTCGTTGCAAACCTTACTAGGTCCTATATTAAGTCTTTTCAACGCAATAATGAAACGTGAGAATTTGTTAACACGGGAATCATACAGCCTGTAGAATGGCATCTTGAATACAAATGTAACCGCAGATCGGGTTCAAAATAACTCAAGAATCGAAAATGTATCCTAAAAACGAATGATACCTTTTCTGAAAGCTGCGGTTACGACCAACATCTCAATCGTTACATGGGACTTTTCGCAGAAACTGAATAAAATCTGTAAGGTCAGTCCAGGCCAGTTTCGTAGCATAAGTTCCTCACTTTAAAAAACGAGACGCGTGTTAAAGCTCTCATGAGAAACCATTAACGATGCCGGGGGCGCCTACCGACTGCTGCGTTATCTCGGTAATTCTTCAGACCAGGGATAGTTCTTTGACTCGCTCCTTGTGAATTCGACCTTTATGACAGAACGCTTCAAGGATGGATGGCAGCAGCGTATCATTATCATTGCAACGTTCATTGTTTGGGAAGAAAGAGTAGGTCGAAAACAACGCTGCTCGGTCTCATTATAAACCCCCCCCCCTTTGTATCTTACTAAACGGGGGAATATGGACGTCTTCATATTAGGGATTCCTTTGTGTAAAGGTCAGGGGTCAATTACGCTCTCCTGGTCCCAAGTGTAAACGAAATGGGGACTGTGCAATTGGGATATGCCGAGGCTGACGCGATAAAGTCAACCAATCGGCCGAAAGACTAAAGGAAGCCTAGAATCTGCGCAAAAGAGTCGGTTAGCAGGGCACGCGGAACAGCAATATCCCAGGCCTTACTATAAACCTAACCGCAGATCTTAAAAGAAAGCCTCATCCTTAACGTTATTATAGGTTGAACGGCAACCATAAGCATGCCACTAAATCTAACCCTAAACCAACCACAAACCCAAGCCATAACACTGAGACTAACCTCAACCGGGACTCAAATCCTAACCCTAACCTTAACCGCAAACCAACCCTACTCCTAACACTAACCATAGTACCAGTCGTAACGCTAAAGATAAGGCTAAACCGAAGTTTAAACCCTAGCTCTAGCCGAAAAACTTAAACATAACACAAACCCAAGCCCTAAACTCAATTCTCAGCCTTGCACTAATCCAAACACTAAAACTAACCTTACCTCTTAAATAAAACATCAGATTGCTCTCTACCGTTTTAGCTTTGGCTACTTACCCATCGGCTATTTAGTATCCTCCATCGACTTACCTCACTTGCGATGCCCACGCTGCGCTTACACTTTGGATCGGGAGCGCGTGGCCGATGCCTACCGCGCTCAAGTCTCAGGGGTTGGAGTTTTTGTCAGGGTTGCAGTCATAGTTACCAGGACTGGGAATACGCTTTGTGGTAGGGGGGCGCTCACTGATCGTTTCTACGGAACTCACTCGTTCCGTTGTGCCTTATAGGCTCTCTCTCTCGAGCCCAACCAGCAGCCGCACAGCGGCGCATGATATATGTAGACAGAATGGCATTACCGACAAAGTCAAGGGAGACCGGAATGGCCATTTCTGGCTTATTAGCCGTCGTCAGCCAGCTATACCCAACTCCGAAGTGTGCAACACCCGAGGCTGCTGGATGGGCTCGAGAGAGAGCCTATAAGGCACAACGGAACGAGTGAGTTCCGTAGGAACGATCGGTGAGCGCCCCCCTACCATTGTATATTCCCGATTGAAAACTGACAAGGCAACGGGCTCGTGGCCCATTGGTTAGAGGCGTGGACTTCTAAATAACAGGTCGCGAGTTCGAGCCTCGGGTGTTGCACAATTCGGAGTTGGGTATGGCTGGCTGCCGACGGCTAATAAGCCAGAAATGACCATTCCAGTCTCCTTTGTCTTTGTCGGTTATGTCATCCTGCCTAAATACGCTTTGTTTTAGGTTTAGGTTTACAGTTAGGATACAGAAACAGGTATCTCCTGGATTTAAGGTACGGTCACCTGTACTACAGGAGAGGCATATTCCGGTTTCAGATCGGAACCAGCTCTCACGGTCGAAAAGAGCTCTGCGTCATGTCTTCTCCTCATGCCAAACCATTCGTATTTGTCTCCCTCGGTTTCTGATGGCCTGAAAAATACTTTACGAAGTTTGGTCTCATTTAAACCCTCCGGCAAAGTCCGGTTTCGAAAGTGTATTGCGCATTGCAAGTCAGCCCTTATAAATGATAATGACGGTGGAACAAGAGAAGGCATACATCCCCCGAAGCTAGTTGTGTCAATCCATAACAATAGGAATGTCCAATAACGAACAAATGTGCGTATACATCAGATAGGAGAAAATGTTATTCGACGTCTAGCATCCTTCTCCCCTGAGACCAACCTTTCAAACTGGCGTCCTTATTGTCGCATCCACAGAGCATAGGCCAACAGAAATATCCATTTGATTTGTACGCGTTTCGTTTTATCTGCCTCTGGAATAATTTCATTTTAAAGCTTGCATTAGTTTCAAAAAGGCTTGTGTAAAAGCGAACGTTACATTAACAGAGATAATGGGATTATTCCCAGCCTGTCGCAACACCAGTGGTCATAAAATATTGGTAAACGACCTTATCGCTCGCATCTCAAGCCGTTTACCCTTCGACCTCGTAAAAACGCAGACCGGTAGAGGCGCAAAAGGTCGCAAAAAAGTGTAGCCAAACAAGTTTGCCTAGTGGAAGGAATATAACTCGTGCTGTTTTAACCCGTATCTTCTAATCAGCCGGGGAATAAAACCCAAGCTTTAAAAAACTTTATAGACTAGTCGTCCGCATTTGCGACTTTCCATTCTGGTTGTCGGATATACGACTTATACCGTAGTACTGCTCACCTAAGCTTATATTTTAGTCAGATGTTTCACTTTTGTGCATGCATATTCAAAGTAAATTGACATTGTTTCGTGCAAATGTCGAATTAGATAAAATGAGACCACTAAACTATTCGCTCCCAGGAGTTCTGGAATCCTTAATGGCAAACATCCTAATTGGCACAATTGGTATGCAAAAATTCTTAAAATTTGGCATAAAATTCAGAAAGTAGGAAAAGTTTTACCAACTCACGTCTTCAACCCATGGCGTTATCATCAAACGTCTCATCGTAACTCAAGCCCAGTTTACTGTAGGCTGCACCGTGAGTCTTTAGGCCACTACTATTATCTATCCAATAAATGTATATAATTGCGCATTTGTTTCACCGATTCTATTAGGTTTCAGACGACAGAATCAACTTTTGACTGAATCTCAAAAATTTGGATCTATTGAACAAGAACTACAGTTGCGTGCGGTATTTGCCTGTCCTGTGAACCTGTTGCTTCCTAGGCTGTGATCGCGTCGAGAAGGAGAGGAATTCACTTTGTTTTTTAATTATAGATTCAAAATTCTCAGCAAAAAAGAGCTATATTCATTGTGGGCAGAAAATGGGTTAATAATTTACTCAAGAGTCAACAAGCCTTACACAAAGAGAAACAGCTATTATGGGGACAATTCAAGTCTCCGTTTCTGTACTTTTGGCTCTTCACACGTAAGATAGCGCGTCAGGACTGGCAATATAGAAAGTCTCTATGCCGGTGTACCGCAAGAGATTTGCTGAAAGCAACGATGAAGTGAGCGGGAAGACTTCGCAAAGAAAAGAAAAGTGCTCGACTGTTTTGAAGCATCTTTGTAGGATAATATCGACCTAAATGACATAAGATGCAGACAGCGAAAGAGAGCTTTTGGTGGATTTGTTTTGAAATTAACATACTCTTTTTTGAGGCATATCAGGAAAAAAATGGGAAAAAAAATCAAGAATGAGAGGAAAGATGTAGACGTCGAACAATTGCCAGATTAAGAGTTTATCTGTATGGTAGGAACATAAACGACGAATGTAATAAAAGGTTTTCGAATTTTGGTGAAAGGGGACTCAGTATGGAGGGAAATTAAAGATTTGATGGCAAAGCAACGCCAAGATACCTGAAAGAGTATGTTTCGTTAGAAGGGATGCTAAAGGATTCAGGATTAGTAGAGATCCGCAGTTGGAAAATACATTGAACTGATTTCTGATTATTCCGTAGGAGACCATTTTCCTTCGACCATACTGAGACATAGTCAAGGTCATTCTTCGAAGACTAGAGATGTGTCTCATTTTTGAGATGGTGGTCAACAAACACATTGTCAGCATACGTAACAAGCAGACGGTTGTTTGGCAATCTCAGGTCATCAGCTTAGAGGAAGAGGGAGGTGAAGCGATGCAATGGAACCTTAATGAAGTCCACAGTCATTGGAAATGACCGCAAAGTTCTGCTTGCCGGACTGGAAAATTAAGTGCGGAAAATAAAGTAATCGCCGGACGAGAGACAGCCCAGCCTGGGGAGCTACATGCTGACGTCTCGGTAAGGAGAAGAGGGCTCGGGACGGCACTGAAGTCAGAGTAGCAGTCAAGAGTGGACTACAAGAGCGACAGCATCTAAAGTATCATACGTCGTACTACACTTCTGAAACTGGCTGAGTGTTCTGAACTCTATTCTACAACCAACACTGCGTTCTACAATATGTTCCCCCGTATAAAATTGTCTTACATTGCTTGAGGGGTAAATGCATACGCTTCCAATGCTCCACTGCCTTGATGACTGCATTATTCAAAGTTCAGTCCGCAAAAAACAGTATATAGTAACGAGGCAGTTGGGGAGAGAAAAGGAAGTAACCGATGTTCCCTGTCCTTTCAAGAAACCATTACAGGTCCTGCTGGCCAATTCCCCGAAAGAGCCGATAAGTTAGACGGTTCGTAAAACCGTATAAGCCAAATAGACGAATTTAAACCACCGCTTAAACTTACATCACCCGTCGCTTCATGTACTTATCGTCGGTTTATACCAGTCTAGGCAAACACGGTTTAGAAAGCCACATACCAATAAAGAAATTGCAACCTGTTAGGAGGGGTTTATAAATGTGAGCACAGGCCATTTCAAACAGACGGAGGCACAGCAATCAACCAAAATAATTAAGAAGACTTGTCGAGGCTTGCATGTGCTAAATTCTTGTCGGTCCAGTACATTTAAATGAAAGCGAGGTCGTGTTGATTACGTCAGAGATCAGATAAACAAATTAAAGCACACCCTACTTGTGTGACTGGGATGAAGGAGGTTAAATGGGACAGTGAGTGCGAGCGCCATCATACTAGGAAAGTCGTTTATCTACAGAGGTTTAATACAAATGCATTTTGTTCTAAAATTTTTGGTTGTCGTTCCACATGTCGGAGACGTGGCGTATGTGTTTCATACAGGTAAATTTTCAAGTATTGCCGTTTGCGCCAATAAGCGGCCGCCGTGTGCGAGTTCATCCTCTTTTAAATGCCTCGGTTTCTACCATAATTCGCCAGACATTTTAGCAGAGGAATGCAGCACTATAGACTCATTGCGGCATAAGTCATTTCAATACATGACATCAAGAAACTCAAAGATTTCCTGATAGTTTATCTGGTAACAAAGACGTGCGTGCTTACTTGAGACGTATGTTTTCGCCTCTTTACGTTAATAGATATTTAAAATTGTACGTGAAGACAGGGTTTGCAGCTGAAATGCAATATATGCCCTACGATAGCATTCGTAATCGACGCACCAAAGTGCACAATTTGTAAGTGTACTAACTCCAGTCACTTGCGAATAATCTTGAAAAAAATCAGTTGGGAAATCGATAAGGTCTCAGCCAGTCGTAGGTCATTTACAGATGGGGAAGAACTTAAGATCCGAATAGTAGCCAACCGGTTATCCAACCTTAATCCTTCGCTTTGCTGAGCCATGAGTGGGCAGCCGTTTTTATGGGAAGTTGTGCACACATTCTGTTATATTATTAGATAAGTGTGTGTTGAGAAGCGTGACTGGCTAATATGCGCCTCAATAAACTTACATTTTTTCAGCACTATTTGTAAAGAAATGAATCGTGTCGAATGTTTAGGACAAGGAACAGTGCACAAAGAAGTTGACTGTCAACGGGACCTAACAAAAGACCGTTCGTTTGGTTCCATTTGAAGTCACTGGACGTCCTTTGCATCCAGTTGGCCGATCGGCAATGACTGCGTTGGAGGACGCTGAATTTAAATGCTGTAATCACTAACATCCTATGAATTACTAAAGTGTCGACCTATTTTCAACTAGGAAAATGCAAAACAAATCCCATGCATGGAAAACCTATCCAATATTTGCCAGATGAAATGTTTTGGTTGCGAGCAATATGGACCGCCGTAGGTTAAATTCAAGGAAACAGGTAGATCTGAGATTGACAAGGTCACCAGTATTTTCTTCTCGTTTAAATATTATTTTTATATGGCTTTATTCATGATAAAGTTAGGCATTTCGCACAACATATGAAAGAGATAACCTATTTGAGACGCTCTAGGAATATGTTAGCACATGAACAAAGTCATTTGAAGACGACTTCAACGGTTGCACAATTTATGCACTGGCATGTAAGGCAGACAACAGGAAAAAAACACTTTGCTAGGGAGGTCAATTAATCACGTTTTTATGTCCTTTGATGCTTTTGCGTGGGCGTAGCGAAGAATTGAAAAAGAAGGATGGAACAGTTGTTCTATGTTTGTTTGATACTTCATTTGTGAAACAAGCAGTCAGGCTGGGCATCCGGAAGGGTAGGCATGAAAACAGTATTTCTGAATGTTTTAAAGCGGCCGATTTAGTACGAAGAAAAGCATTTACATTTCCTATGCCAATGAAATTGCGAAACCCATACTTTTTCCCAGCCTCTTTCCATGTCCATAAAAAATTAAGCAAAAGCGTTTCCACATTAAATAAAATTCCTTTAATTCAAAAACCATCGCATGCAATCGTAAACGTCGTCGGCCACTTCAGTGAATGTGTGCTGTTGCATCATTAAAACTGCAAGTTCGAACGTACATAATTTATAAAAGTCGCTATTTATATTTGGGTCTTGAGATGAGCGACTACGTTCAATATCAGTCATCAAAATGCGTTATAAGTTCTTGTTTATTCTTACGACCAATAAAAGCTTATGCCACAAGTCTTAACTTTACGGGGAACTGAAAACGATGTCTGGTCGATATGGTTCGTTACCTTAAATTTGCCTTCGCCCGTTAAATAGTGTATGAAATGACCTTCTACTGCCTAGGCATATTTTGCAAATTTTATAAAAATGCTGCAAGATGCTTTTATTAACTGTCCGTTCTGTTGTAGGTTCCAGTGAATTAGATTACTAAATCTCTACCTGAAAAAACCTCATGAGCTAGTTGGTACATCAAGCGCAACACATGTCGCCCTACGGAGCATTTCTGCTAACTCAATAACCAGCCCAGGTGCCTAATGGAATAAAGAACGAATGTCACTGACAAGAAAACTGGAAAACGCCGAGAGCGCTGTTTGCGAATATTAGTTTAAAGAGCACAGTTAAGATGCCGAACCACAAAAAGCCGATTTGGTTCAACATGCTTAGGAATAAACGAACATGCAGGCTTTTCGAGTAGTTTGACAATTAAACCGACATTAGGTAACCAAAGACTTTTCATTAGATGGTATCTGACAATTCGTACCATGATTCGATCATTTTTTGATTATTTTTCTACGTGAGCGTTTACAGGACTTTAACGAAGTTACTGAAGTACATGTCCAGGGTGTGAAAACGGACAAAGGAACACTTACTGATACGCAAACGTGTTCATGTATAAAATGTCGTCAGCTGAGATTGTTTTCACACTGCCAAGTAAAATATCTATTAAAATTAGATCAATTTTAAGAAATCTAGCCTGTAGATTGGGTGTTTTAAATTATTACAATTAGTGATAGCCATTTTAGCACATTACATGCACTGGACTGAACAGGGTTAGTAACTAACGAGTACAACTAAAGTACCTGTCGATGGCCTCCGAAGGTGTTCTTGTTCTGACATGAGCTGTCATGTACCAGACTTCTCCTCTAATGATTTACAACAATTTATGAAAGGGTATCCGTACATCAGGTCTTATTGCGGTGATGTTAAAGGATAATGAAACGTACGTAAGATAAGATTCCGTGAGAAACAAACAAATTGTTGGTCTGTTCATATAGGGGACGATTACTTCATTACGACTTGATTCATAGCATGACAGTGTGCAAGACAGGGTGCTTCTGAAAAATAGTACGTTGGGTCGGGGGCTTAGATTTTGGCCGGAATTACTTATTTCGGTTGCAAATAACTGATGATGAATAAAAACATCTCGCGGTGGCCGTTGAGTAAGTATGGTCCAAATGCTTTAAGGTAGTTTCAAGGTTTAAATATGAGAAGGCTATACCTCTTTAAGAATGTCCGCAGAAAGGCATTAATTTACATTTGCTATTATTTTTAAGTGGTACAAAAATGACAATAAGCAGACTCAAACTCACTGATAATACAAAGATCAGCTCTTTTTCTCACCTCACGCTTCCAAGAGTAAACAACCCCGACCATAAACCATGCCCTTTCATTAATTGCTTTTTAGTCTGTAATTATTCGGTTAAATTTCATCTAGCATACCACGTACACATTTTGTCACCCTATGCAAGGATATTAAACAGGAAACAGTTATTTCCTTATGCCATTTTCGACACAAATTTGTGCATAGCAGTTGCCTCCAGTACTTGCATATATCGAATAACGTTGATTTTTATTTCGCGCAGGCGGCATTCGTAAGCACTGTTCGCCATCGCAATACACGCGTCGTCCTAGCGACTTAACAGATGCACTAATGATGAAGGGCCTAGATTAAGCGAGCGTCCTTTTTTTGACGAACTGACACCATTTGGGGACCGAAAGCAGTTAAGATGTGATTTGGTATTTTTGTGTCAACGCCAATTATGTCCCTATCGTTGGGATTAAACCTTGAAGGGTGTGCGTAGACGCGATCGCTGTTTGACCAATGGTTTTGCCAAAAGTGTAAAATGCGAGCCAAATGTACT
The DNA here is from genome assembly GCA_902702965.1 of Spirometra erinaceieuropaei. Lineage (NCBI taxonomy): Eukaryota > Metazoa > Platyhelminthes > Cestoda > Diphyllobothriidea > Diphyllobothriidae > Spirometra > Spirometra erinaceieuropaei. The sequence goes on along the minus strand of CACRXP010001108.1, from coordinate 147,998 downwards.
ACTTGGCAAGGTTCTACACCCGAAAAGGAGGTTCTTGCAACCTTAACCAGAAACTGAAAGGCAGCCTGCCTGTATTGAATAATGAAACTTCACAAGGGGACCTGTCATGAGCGAAGCTTTCATTCGCTACTCTGCACATGTTGTTTAATCTAGCACAGAAAAACGCATGTAGGCATTGAAGCAGAGAGTTTGAACATGCATTGGTAACCGTGAGTCCGTATAAGCATGTACAACTATTTTTTGTTACACTGTTTGGCGGCATCGTCGATATTTAAAAATAACCCTGCCGAAGCAGTCTTCAGTGGAGTCATAAGATTATGTGTCCCTGATTGGCCGAGGAGCATTGTTTTTTTGAATGGGCTGCTTTAATTTACTTTTATCACAGTGTATATACTTTCCATTAAGCAACAGCTGCATGGTCGTTTGATGTAAATGGAGTGTCCATAGGAAGATTTGTCCGCTGAAGTATTTGCAGGGTAATGCTGATGTACCCACATTCTAAAACCACTCACGTTCTTAACTGCAGCTACTATTAGACGATGAATGTTCCTCGGTGAACTGAAAACGCTCGTTCATTTGTAACGAAACACTGTTCTGAAATACAGAACAGCCTACATAACCGACCTCAAAACGCGCATTTAATGGGCGGAGTAGCTTTAAATTGTGAGGCATCCAGACGAGGACGGTTCTCCTAGTGGTGCAGCGTTAGTGAGAACACTGTCATTATACGTCGGCTTAATTTGTAGGGCGGTTTTTAAGGTGTACAAGCATCTTTTAGCTGTCAAAGATAATTTTGTATCAACAACGAAATTTGCTGGGTAACAGTTGCATTTAGAACTGTCGGGAATATGTCAAGAGTTGAATTAAAGACCGATTACCTGATAGTTTTGATTTGCAGTTTGATATTGGGTCGCCGATATGTTAAAGCCTTATACCAGGTCATACTTTACCGAACGTTGCTCAGTCTTGTTGTCAAAGTGCCTCCCATTTGTTAAAGAGGCGTCTGCTGACCAGTACTTGCAAAATCATTTTCTGTAATGAACGGATACTGATATCAAAGCAAATACTACTTGAACATGGGACCTGATTCAGTTCATCAAACTTCAGAATATAGAGTGCCGATAATGAAAGTCGTTACCTTATAATTTTGCATTTCGTCTTATATGCACAAGGAACAGGATGAACGGGCCAATCTTCGTTTCATTTTGAGCGTTTTTTAAGTCTTGTTAGGTGACACATACAAATGTTTTGTACAATGTACTAAATGCAGCGCGAAGTAGTTTAATCGTGTGACATTTGTGAAACTAAATTTGAACTGACTGATTTAGTAGGTGCATCGCGGCGATAGTTCACGGATGCAAAAGTTCACTTATCCCCACATATGGCGTTAAGTGTATGCATCAAGGAAAAATGGCCTCATCCCGGCGAAGTATGCGTGAAGACGTCTATGGCGAGGCAGCCTTTGCGCAGAACCTACCATACTCTCACATTTTCAGTTCCGGTGGCACGACAGTATAACGACGATTGGAGGTTGGCGCGTACGCAGAAGCAAGAAAGCCTAGTCAGTCACCTCACGCGTATCCCACGCAATCTAGATTTCATACTGTTCAGCATGCTCGGATCCCATATAGGTGCGCCTGCCACAGATGTCACAATCTGAATGAGTTATCGAGTGTGAATCTCAGTTCCGAGAGGATCGTGTAAACTCGTCATCTGGCAGTCATTCACGCAAAAGCGTTAGGTGCATTGTAGTAGGCTCAAGCGCGCAACACATATTTCGACAAAAAGATCCACTGCATTCCCGCGGTTATGGACTCTCAAGTGTTGAGCCCGCTCACTCTCTTATTCCTTGTTCGTCAACCCTGTCTGGTATCTACTTCCTTGTTCAAATTCAATCACCATCGCGAAATAGAGCCGGCGTCTAGGCGTACAACTAGATCTGCCCGTTGCGGTACTGATTACGACCGCCCGCTGACCTATGAGGCCTGATAAACACTTGCCGCTAACCGCTATAACCATCCTTGATCGCCGCATTTGCAGCGTGGACCGTTAAGAGGGCCCCCTACAACAGTTCAACCATCGTTCCCCACGATGTCCACCGTGCGCTCCACAACAAGGTGAAAGCAGAAACGATGATTTGTGCGCGAGTAAGTTTATAGTGATAGTAGACTCGCACAGCATCTACCGCAATCATTCTTCTCCTACCTGAGCCCAGTATCAGGATAGATTCGAGAAAATAGGAGACGAAAATGAATAAAGGTGTCTGTCACGGCAAGCGCGCACCTGGATTTATCACCACGTTCCCATGGTCTACAGCGTACAAATGGCCAGAACCTCACACAGCAAACACAGTGTGCGACACGAATTCCAATTGGCGCGGAGCAAACAGATGTGTCACCACATCCCCAATGTTTACATTTGTTTTGGGTGCGTATTTTTATGACGCCTGATGGACTCCCATTAGCGCCTCCGTTCGTCCGGGACAGCTAATGCTTGGCCATTGTAAGGACCATTATATGCGAGCACGTACACAAACATTAGCATTTTAAAATAACTCTGTCAGAGCAGTCTTCGGTGAGTAGAGAGTAAAGTATTTAAATTATTTGACACTGATTGGGTGAGATATTATTTTGTTCTTGAGTGGGATGCAGTGAACTCAGTTTTTTTGCATCAAGGTTCGTTTCAATTCAGTGACAAATCTATGGTCGTTTGACGTAAATGGCAGTTACGCAGGAAGAACCCACTGGATTAATTAAAGTGCAATTATAGTGCATGCATTTACTACAACTACTTTCGGGCGCGAATGTCAATACTAACAGATAGTGAATGTTGCTCAGCGACCTAAATACCCTAGTTTGTGTGTAAAATGTCAACGTTAAAAAATTAACTTGTCTTCGGGCAAAGGTAGTTACCATTAGTGAGAACGTTGTCACTGAGCATCGTCATAACTTGTAAAGTAACTTTGTTGATTTATCAGCATTTCCTGGTCGTGATTTATATTCTCATATCAGCATCTAAGTTTGCCACGCAACGGTTCCATTTCGAAATTCCGGGACTACGTAAAAAGATAAAAGAAGGGTTTTTGTCAATGGAGTTGTTTTTTTCTGTTATGAGGCCATTATCTCGAATTGTGTATGAGGCGGCTTTAGGTTACTGTGATGTAAAGTTTAATAGGCCATATTTCTTTGAACGTTATTCTGTCTTGACACCTACTCGCCAGTCATTTGCAAAGAAGCTGTCCGCTGTCTAATTTGTCCCAGCCGCTGACCTGACCTCCATGTTTGTCCACCGCAATTCCCACAGGGCTGATAGGAAAGAAGTGATTACGGAGCACGCACAAGGACAAAAACGAACAAATGTAATATTAGAAAAAAGGCATTTCAGAAAACTCAAATTTAAATCAAGAACATCTCTGGAAAGACAAGAAAACAGCTTTCTAATGGTGCTTGAGACGTGGAATAAACATGCAAACATTTATGGATTTGCAACCGCTCATAATGCAATACTTATCAGGAGTTTGTACCAATAATTAGACACACTCTCATCAATCTCTTTAAAGTAACCTCGTCTGTTATGCTTCTTTCCTTCTCAATAATAAGACTGATGTTCGTCTAGTCTACCTACATTGTTTTGGTGAAATATCTGTTTTCATTGGAAGGACAGACGCCAACGAGGTGTTTTAACCAAAAAGAGCGTGTGCACAACAGCGTAGTTCAGATAGCGCCGTCTCCTTAATGCTTTCAATCCTGCGCTAAAGGCTTTCGTTTAACTGTCTTACATAAACCGTTAGACCTATTCTTACAGCCCAGCCTGACTTTAACTCCTATGAGGTCACCTACAGTACCTGTGCTAACTCATGAAATGCCGAGGTCAAAATTATAGTGGACAATGTAGTGTATTTTTGGTGTCGTTATTTGTGTATATTTGGTTGAAATAAGGACGAAAAGTCCGTTTTCTGAAGGAAAGTTTGATACGGA
>CACRXP010001108.1:24762-139938 GCA_902702965.1 Spirometra erinaceieuropaei | reverse complement strand
TCTTGCACTCTGTCTTATAAAGTATAAGTTGTCATGAACAGACCAACGATTTGTTTGTTTCTCACGGAATGTTATCGTAAGTACGTTTCATTATCATTTAACATTATCGCAAAAAGACCTGACTTACGGATATTCTTTGAAAAATTGTTGTAAATCATTCGAGTAGACGTCTGGTACATGACAGCTCATGTCAGAACAAGAACATCTTCGGAGGCCATCGGCAGGTACTTTAATTGTACTCGTTAGTTATTAATCCCGTTCAGGCCAGTGCATGAAATGTGCTTAAATAGCTGTCATTAATTGCAATAATTTAAAACACACAATCTACAGGCTAGATGCTTTAAAATTGATCTAATTTTAATAGATATTTTACGCGGCAGTATGAAAACGATCCCAACTGACGAGATTTATATACAAAGACACGTTTGCTAATCAGTAAGTGTTCCTTTGTCCGTTTACACATCCTGGACATGTACTTCAGCAACTTTGTTTAAGTCCTGTAAACGCTCACGTAGAAAAATAATCAAAAAATGATCGAATCGTGGTGCGAATAGTCACCTACCGCCTAATGAAATGTCTCTGGTTACGTAATGCTGGTTTAATTGTCAAACTACTTGAAAAGCCTGCATGTTCTTTTATTCGTAAGCATGTTGAACCAAATCGGCTTTTTGTGGTTCGGCATTCTAACTGTGCTTTTTAAACTAATATTCGCAAACAGCGCTCTCGGCGTTTTCCAGTTTTCTTGTCAGTGACATTCGTTCTTTATTCCATTAGGCACCTGGGCTGGTTATTGAGTTAGCAGAAATGCTCCGTAGGGCTACATGTGTTGCGCTTGATGTACCAACTAGCTCATGAGGCTTTTTCAGGTAGAGATTTAGTAATCTAATTCACTGGAACCTACAACAGAACGGACAGTTTGTAAGTAAAAGCATCGCGCAACATTTTCACAAAATTTGCAAAATATGGCTAGGCAGTAGAAAGCTAGTTCATACACTATTTAACGGGCGAAGGCAAATGTAAGGCAACGAAACATATTGACCAGACATCGTTTTCAGTTCACCGTAAAGTTAACCCTTGTGGTATAAGCTTCATTGGTCGTAAGAATAAAGAGAAACTTATAACGCATTTCAGTGACTGATTTCGAACGCAGTCGCACATCCCAAGACCCAAATAAAAATAGCGACTTTTATAGATTATGTACGTTTGAACTTGCAATTGTAATGTTGCAACAATACATATTCATTGAAGTGGCCGACGACGTTTACGATTGCATGCGATGGTTTTTGAATTAAAGGAATTTTATTTAATGTGGAAACGCTTTTGCTTAATTTTTTTATGGACACGGAAAGAGGCTGGGAAAAAGTATGGGTTTCGCAATTTCATTGGCATAGGAAAAGTAAATGCTTTTCTTCCTACTATATCCGCCGCTTTAAAACATTCAGAAATACTATTTTCATACCTGCCCTTCCGGATGCCCAGCCTGACTGCTTGTTTCACAAATGAAGTATCAAACAAACATAAAACAACTGTTTCATCCTCCTCTTTCAATTCTTCGCTACGCCTACGCAAAAACATCAAAGGATATAAAACATGATTAATTGACCTCCCTAGCAAAGGGTTTTTTTCCTGTTGTCTGCCTTACATGCCAGTGCATAAATTCAGCATTTACATTCTGAAAAATTGTGCAACTGTAAAAGTTGTCTTCCAATGACTTTGTTCATGTGCTAACATATTCCTAGAGTGTCTCAAATAGGTTATCTCTTTTAAGTGTAGTGCGTCGTGCTTAACTTAATCATGAATAAAGCCATATAAAAATAATATTTCAACGTAAAGTAAATGCTGGTGACCTTGTAAATCTCAGATCTACCTGTTTCTTTGAATTTAACCTACGGAGATCCATATTGCTCGCATCCAAAACATTTAATCTGGTAAATATTGGATAGGTTTTCCACGCATAGGATTTGTTTTGCAGTTTCATAGTTGAAAATAGGTCGGCACTTTAGTAATTCATAGGATGTTAGTGATTACTGCATTCAAATTCATCTTCCTCCATCGCAGTCATTGCCGATCGGCCAACTGGATGCAAGGAACGTCCAGTGACTTCAAATGGAGCCAAACGAAGAGACTTTTGTTAGGCTCCGTTGACAGCCAAATTCTTAGTGCACTGCTCCTTGTCCTAAACATTCACCACGATTCATTTCTTTACAAATAGTGCCGAAAAATGTCAGTTTATTGAGGCGCATATTAGCCAGTCACATTTCTCAACACACACTTATCTAATAAAATAACAGAATGTGTGGACTACTTCCCATAAAGACAGCTGCCTGATCATAGCTCAGCAAAGCGGAGGATTAAGGTTGGATAACCGGTTGGCTACGATTCAGATCTTAAGTTCTCCCCCATCTCTAAATTACCTATGACTGGCTGAGACCTTATCGATTTCCCAACTGATTTCTTTCAAGATTATTTGCAAGTGACTGGAGTTAGTACACTTATAAATTGTGCACTTTAGTGCGCCGATTACCGATGCTATCTTAGGCCATATATTGCGTTTCAGCTGCAAATCCTGTCTTCACGCACAATTTAAATACTGTTAACGGAAAGAGGCGAGAACATACGCCTTAACTAAGCATGCACGTCTTTGTTACCAGATAAAATATCAGGAAAGACTTTGAGTATCTTGAGGTCATGTATTGAAATGACGTATGCCGCAAGGAATTTATTTTGCTGGATTCCTCTGCTAAAATGTCTGGCGAATAATGGCAGAAACCGAGGCATTTAGAAGAGCATGAACTCGCACACGGCGGCCGCTTATTGATGCAAACGGCAATACTTGAAAGTTTACCTGTATGATGCACACAGGCCACGTCTCCGACATGTAGAACGGCAATCAAAAATTTAAAGAACAAAACGCAATTATAAACGACTTACCTAAGAGGGCCTTGTTCGCACTTACTGTCCCATTTAACCTCCTTCATCCCAGTCACACATTTCGGGTGTGTGTTAATGCGAACCTTAATTGATTTATCTGATCGCTGACATGTTCTATACGACCTCGATTTCATTTAAATGTGCTGGACCGACAAGAATTTAGCACAGGTAAACATATGCTCCTCGACAAGTCTTCTTAACTATGTTGGTTGATTGCTGTGCTTCTGTCTGTTTGAAATTGCCTGAGCTCACATTTATAAACCCCCTCCTGACAGGTTGCAATTTCTTTATTGGCATGTGGCTTTCTAAACCGTTTTTTTCTAGACTGGTGTAAACCGGCGATAACTACATGAAGCTACGTGTGATGAAAGCTTAAACGGTGGTTGAAATTCGTCTAGTTCGCTCATACGGCTTTACGAACTGTATAATTTATCGGCTCTTTCGGAGAATTGGCCAGCAGGACCTGAAATGGATTCTTTAAAGGATATGGAACGTCGGCTATTTTCTTTTATCTCTCTAACTGCCTCGTTACTATATACTGTTGTTTGCGGACGGAACTTCGAATAATGCAGTCATTAGGGTAGTGGTGCATTGGAAGCGTATGTCTTTATCCCTCAAGCAATGTAAGACAATTTTATGCGGGGAGCATATTTAAGAACGCAGTTTTGATTGTAGACAGAGTTCCGAACACTCAGTCATTTTCAGAAGTGTAGTACGAAGCATGGTTCTCGAGATGCTGTTGCTCTTTTAGTCCACTCTTGACTGCTCCTCCACCTTCAGTACAGTCTCGAGCCCTCTTTTATTTACCGAGACAACGGCGTGCGGATTCTCAGGCTGAACTATCTCTCGTCCCGGCGGTTGCTTTATTTTCCGCACCTAATTTTCCAGTCCGGCAAGCAGAAATTTGCGGTCATTCCGAATGACTGTGGACTTATTTAAGGTTCCATTGCATCTCTTCACCTAGCTCTTCCTCCACGCTGATGACCTGAGATCGCCAAACAACCGTCTGCTTGTTAAGTATGCTGACAATTTGGTTGTTGACCGCCATCTCAAAAATGAGACACATCTCTAGTCTTCGAAGAATGGCCTTGACTATGTCTCAGTATGGTCGCGGGAAATGGTCTGCTACGGAATAATCACAAATCAGTTCAATGTATTTTCTAGCTGTAGATCTTTACTTGTCCTGAAACCTATGGTATTCTTTCTAACGAGACATACTCTTCCAGGTACCGTGGCGTTGCTTTGCGATTAAATCTTTAATTTCCCTCGATACTGAGTCCCCTTTCACCAAAATTCGAAAACCTTTTATTACATTCGTCGTTTATGTTCCTACCATACAGATGACCCCTTAATCTGGCAGTTGGTCGATGTGTACATCTTTGCTCTCATTCTTGATTCATTTTGTCCCATTTTCTTCCTGTTATGCTTCAAAAAGAGTATGTTAATTTCAAAACAAATCCACCAAAAGCTCTCTTTCGCTGCCTGCGTCTTACGTCATTTAGGTCGATATTATCCTACAAAGATGCTTCAAAACAGTCGAGCACTTTTCTTTTCTTTGCGTTGTCTTCCCGCTCACTTTATCGTTGCTTTCAGCAAATCTCTTGTGGTACACCGGCATGGAGACTTTCTGTATTGCCATTGCTGGCGCGCTATCTTACGTGTGGAGAGCCAAAAGTACAGAAACTGAGACTTGAACTGTCCACATAATAGTTGTACCTCTTTGTGTAAGGCTTGTTGACTCTTGAGTAAATTATTAACACATTTTCTGCCCACAATGAATATAGCTCACTTTTGCTGAGAATTTTGAATCTATAATTCTTCTCTCTTTCTAGGTGCGATCACAGTCTAGGAAGCAGCAGGTTCACAGGACAGGCAAATAGCGCACCGAACTGTAGTTCTTGTTCAATAGATCCAAATTTTTGAGATTCAGTCAAAAGTTGATTCTGTCATCTGAAAACTAATAGAATCGGTGAAACAAATGCGCAATAATATACATTTATTGGGTAGATAATAGTAATGGCCTAAAGACTCACGGTACAACCTACAGTAAACTGGGCTTGAGTTACGATGAGACGTTTGATGATAACGCCATGGGTTGAAGGCGTGATTTGGTACTATTTTTCCTACTTTCTGAATTTTATGCCTAATTTTAAGAATTTTTGCATACCAATTGTGCCAATTAGGATGTTTGCCATTAAGGATTCCAGAACACCTGGGAGCGAATTGTTTAGTGGTCTTATTTTATCTGATTCGACATTTGCACGAAACACTGTCATGCATGCACAAAAATGAAACATCTGACTATAATATAAGCTTAGGTGTGCAGTACTGCGGTATAAGTCGCATATCCGACAACCAGAACGGATAGTCGCAAATGTGGACGACTAGTCTATAAATGTTGTTGAAGCTTAGGTTTTATTCCCCGGCTGATTAGAAGATACGTGTTAAAACAGTACGAGTTATTTTCCTCCCACTAGGCAAACTTTCTTGGCTACACTTTTTTGCGACCTTTTGCGCCTCTACCGGACTGCGTATTTACGAGGTCGAAGGGTAAATGGCTTGGCATGCGAGCGGTAAGGTCGTTTTCCAATATTTTATGACCACCGGGGTTGTAACAGGCTGAGAATAATCCCATCATCTCTGCTTATGTAACGTTTGCTTTTACACAAGCCCGTATGGAACTAAAGCAGGTTTTAAAATGAAATTATCCTAGAGGCAGATAAAACGAAACGCGTACAAATCAAGCGGATAGTTCTGTTGGCCTATGCTCTGTGGGTGCGACAATAAGGATGCTAGTTTGACAGACTGGTCTCAGGGGAGAAGGATGCAAGACGTCGAATAACATGTTCTCCTATCTGATGTATACGCACATTTGTTCGTTATTGGACATTCCTATTGTTATGAATTGACACAACTAGCTTTGGGGGATGTATGCCTTGTCTTGTTCCATCGTCATTGTAATTTATAAGGGCTGACTTGCAATGCGCAAAACACATTCGAAGCCGGCTTTTGCCGGAGGTTTTGAATGAGACCAAACTTCGTAAAGTTTTTTTCAGGTCATCAGAAACCGAGGGAGACAAATACGAATGGTTTGGCATGAGGAGACAGTCGATCCTTGCAAGGGTGGTTATGAAGACATGACGCAGAGCTCTTTTCGACCGTGAGAGCTGATTCCGATCTGACACCGAATTATGGCTCTCCTTTAGTACAGGTGACCGTACCTTAAATCCAGGAGATACCTGTTTCTGTATCCCAACTGTAAACCTAAACCTAAAACAAAGCGTATTTAGGCAGAATGGCATAACGGACAAAGACAAGCGAGACTGGAATGGCCATTTCTGGCTTAGTATCCGTCGTCAGCCAGCCATACCCAACTCCGAAGTGTGCAACACCCGAGGCTCGCGACCTGTTATTTAGAAGTCCACGCCTCTAACCACTGGGCCTTGTCAGTTTTCAATCGGGAATATACAATGGTAGGGGGCGCTCATCGATAGTTCCTACGGAACTCACTCGTTTCGTTGTGCCTTATAGGCTTTCTCTCGAGCCCCTCTAGCAACCTCGGGTGTTGCACACTTCGGAGTTGGGTATAGCTGGCTGACGACGGCTAATGAGCCAGAAATGGCCATTTTGGTCACCCTTGACTTTGCCGGTAATGCTATTCTGCCTACATATATCATGCGCCGCTGTGCGGCTGCTGGTTGGGCTCGAGAGAGAGCCTATAAGGCACAACGGAACGAGTGAGTTCCGTAGGAACTATCGGTGAGCGCCCCCCTACCACAAAGCGTATTCCCAGTCCTGGTAACTATGCCTACAACCCTGACATAAACTCCAACCCCTGAGACTTGAGCGCGGTAGGCATCGGCTACGCGGTCCCGATCCAAAGTGTAAGCGCAGCGTGGGCATTGCAAGTGAGGTAAGTCGATGGAGGATACTAAATAGCCGATGGGTAAGTAGCCAAAGCCAAAACGGTAGAGAGCAATCTGATGTTTTATTTAAGAGGCAAGGTTAGTTTTAGTGTTTGGATTAGTGCAAGGCTGAGAATTGAGTTTAGGGCTTGGGTTTGTGTTATGTTTAAGTTTTTCGGCTAGAGCTAGGGTTTAAACTTCGGTTTAGCCTTATCTTTTGCGTTACGATTGGTACTATGGTTAGTGTTAGGAGTAGGGTTGGTTTGCGGTTAAGGTTAGGGTTAGGATTTGAGTCCCGGTGGAGGTTAGTCTCAGTGTTATGGCTTGGGTTTGTGGTTGGTTTAGGGTTAGATTTAGTGGCATGCTTATGGTTGCCGTTCAACCTATAATAACGTTAAGAATGGGGCTTACTTTTAAGATCTGCGGTTAGGTTTATAGTAAGGCCGGGGATATTGCTGTTCCGCGTGCCCTGCTAACCGAGTCTTTTGCGCGGATTCTAGGCTTCCTGCATTCTTGCGGCAGATTCGTTATACATCAAGTTGCCTTTATCGCGTCAGCCTCGGCTTATCCCACGTGCAAGCTCCCCATTTCGTTTACACTTGGGACCAGGACAGCGTAATTGACCCCTGACCTTTACACAAAGGAATCCCCAATATGAAGACGTCCATATTTCCCCCTCTAGTAAGATACAACGGGGGGGGTTTATAATGAGGCCGAGCAGCGTCGTTTTCGACCCACTCTTTCTTCCCAAACAACGGACGTTACAATGAAAATGATACGCTGCTGCCATCCATGCTTGGAGAGTTCTGTCATAAAGGTCGAATTCACAAGGAGCGAGTCAAAGAACTATCCCTGGTCTGAAGAATTACCGAGATAACGCAGCAGTTGGTAGCCGCCCCTGGCATGATTAATGATTTCTCATGAGAGCTTTAACACGCGTCTTGCCTTTTTAAAGTAAGGAACTTATGCTATGAAACTGGCCTAGACTGACCCTACAGATTGTATTCAGTTTCTGCAAAAAGTCCCATGTTACGATTGAGAAGTTGGTCGTAACCGCAGCTTTCAGAAAAGGTATCATTCGTTTTAAGGATACATTTTCGATCCTTGAGTAATTTTTAACTCGATCTGCGGTTACATTTGTATTCAGGATGTCATTGCGCAGGCTGTATGATTCCCGTGTTAGCAAATTCCTACGTTTCAATATTGCGTTGAAAAGATTTAATATGGGGCCTATTAGGGTTCTCAACGACCGCGGCCCACGTTGAACAGCAGTAATAAATGCACAAATACGATGTTTTAAGAATCTGCATTCCAGGATCTTAAGTAATCCCATAATTAGAATCTTCCTAAAGATGAAAGGTACTCCCTTCTCAAGTATAAAATTGAAAGAGAAGGCAATTTCCTACCAAAGGAGAATATTCCCGCGTCCATATAGGGACAGCGCTTGTCAGTTGAGAAAATTAATATTACTTGGTATTCTTCTTAAGAAATTTCACTGCTGCAGGCAACCTAGAAGTAACCTTATTGACATTTCGGCATCCTGTAATCCGCACATCCTCGGACTTTGGCGCACGATACCCATTGCTACCAGCCGACAGGTAGGGCCAAAATATGTTACCCCCAAACAGGACACGAGAACTGGGAACACCGGCAGTAGGGATGGCTTTGGTACAGCTTCCACTGAAATTAAAGTTATTGTCAAATTAATAATATAGTAAAAGTTACGATTTCGAGTTAAAATAAAGATAAATCAAGATAAAACATAAGGTTTAAGTAGGGACGAGTGCTAACTGTAGAGTAAAGTTTAAGGGCAGTGTACGGTTCAAGGCAAGACCAACGATTTAGTTTTATATGGGAATTGTGGTTGGGTTTAGGATACGGGAATACTTTGCCCCTTCCGTAATTCAGCGCAGGTCCACCTTTATTACTTGAGCGACATCTTTCCAGTCCCATATTGCGTTTAGGGGACTGTACAATCGAATCGATAACATGAGCTTCCAAGTTTGATCCAGGAGCGTGTCTGTCGTAGTACAGTAGGAGGTTGGGTGAATTCTTGCAAAATTGTACATATCGCATCAGTATTAGAACTACAATGACTCCAACATCGATAACAGACTTTGTTACTGGGCTACGTAACGAATCGTTTCTGTTCCCGAAGTCCCTCATAGTGGACCCAATTTTCAATTTACCTACAAGCACTTAAAGTACTTTCGTCTGCAGATGCGCGAAGCTACCTAGAAGGGCGTGTCCAGCAAACAATATATTTGTAGTTGCCTTGACGACGTTGGCCGCTGTAGGACTTTGAAAGATATGTTTAGCGCTGATGTGTACTCGGTCGGGCGTGCTCTTCAGACTCGGCCTCATTTAATAGGCGACTAATGCCCCAAAATCTGCTCTATTCTGGGAGGTTCCTTCGTCGTACTCCTTCATAGAGATCCTATTTTTAGAAATTTCTCCGTGGATTACATTTAATCCATGCAGTTTTTTTAGGGAAATGGTTGCGCCTTAGAACATGTTAGCTGTTAAATAGGGCTTAATTCAAACTCGTTGCTTAGCTTTAAATTGGACTTTAATGTCCAACTTGGGCGAAGCGCCATTTTTGTCACGGATGCAGTATGCGATAAAGAAAAATTAAATTCGATGTTTTTTAACGGATCATTGATCTATTGACACGATTCGTCGTGCACGACTACCCGTTTCGCCTTAATGCACCATGGTCTCTTATAGATATTGTTGATCCACATCTCATAATGTCGCGAATGCATTTGCGGGTCTACGATAGATAAGAAGTATTTTGCAAACACATGCGATAAATAAAAATAAAGTGACGGATAATCGCGTTTTTAAAACGTACGGGAATTTGTGTATTTTGCTAAGGATGAGATAGTGCATGAAGGTGTGTTAATTAAAGATAATGTAAATGCCTACAAATTGACGGAAACAAAAATCAATGAGTATTCTCACAAGAGGATACCAGTGAATATACAAAAACTTCTAAAGAGGTTTGAACGATTTGACCATTTTCTTGGTAATTTCAATCCGAATGAAGATTTTCTTTATTGGACTGCAGAGATCCGCAAATACATTTAAGCTGCATTTTTGCCAGAGTTTTAATCAAGATGCTGATATTCTCATTTGCAAAACAAAAAGCTAATTGGCGCGGTTCACTTTTCGATCAAGGACGTCCGGGCAACAAACGCGAGATGGCACGCAAAAAAATCCGCCTAACTAAAACAGTCTGTCTTACGGGACAGGTGGTAATATGGGCTTTATGGATGGTGGCTAGTCGGGATGTACGATATTAGCCGACAGAAAGCCTTATTTGAACAGGTGAATGATCAAAGTTGGTCCACTCACCGTTCCGTTATTACAAAATGGGTCGCCATTGGCAGTATAGTGGTAACGGACGAGTGGAAGGCGTTTAATCGTCTTCCCTCAGAAGGTTATCTACATTTCTCCGTTAACCACTCAAAGAACATCAAGGACCCTACCACCGGACGACACACCAATGTCATTGAGGCACACTGGAGTAGACTGAAAAGGAAACTCTACGAGGGAGGCCCTGTATGTGGTCGAGCTGTGTGGGCTCACATAGACGAAGTGCAGTATCTCCTTTGGTTTGGCCTCAATGCCATGTCTTTGACAGATGCCTGGGAACTGTTACTGCCCCATGTTATGCAGACTTATCCTATTTAAAAGTGCTTTTGTTTTGTAATAAACTGCCATAATGCGAATGTATGCCGTATATTCAGGTGTACGTGTGTAACGATGGGGAGGGTTCGGTAACAGTGACCATCGTCCATGTAACCTTCTGCGATGCTCGTTCGGCCAGCCCATGTGAAGCCGTCGCGGAAAGTCCAAGTAATGCGTGATAGTAGGCCTGCAACCGCTGATATAGCCTGAAGGCGTTTGAGTCTACTGTTAAAGGTGTTATTTCTAGGTAACGGATTTTTTTGGGTGCCATCTCCCGATTGTTACCGACGTCCGCCTTAACGATGGCTCAAATCCAACACAGACACGGCGTTACTCCATTTCCCTTCCCTTTTTGTTGGACACATATTATTAAGTAGGAACGGTAATCGTGTAGTCTACCGATAATAGGAGGAAAACAGGAATTTCTAACTTACCATATAAGTCAGCGTCATGAGACCGCGTGGGCTGTAGAACAGTAAGGAGCAGATATCTGTCGTGCGCAGAAGCCGGAATCGTTACTGAAAACACTAACACCTTTTATGAATTCAAGATCAAAATGCGAGTTGTAGCTCAGTTTTACGTAGCCACTGGAAACGCTATTGAAACACTTGGTGTTTTAGTTTAAGCTTCCAAACTTCTACAAAAACCAATCGGCATAGTCCGTGTGGGTGCAGTAATAAGTAAACATTTTTGTGGCTGAAGAAAAAAGTAGGGGAGAGGGAAAAGAGTCAGTTCTTGCGCCGGCGTCGGGTTCATGCCATAGTTACGGTGTGCGTTCATGTCCGAAAAGTAACTCCCGTCAGCTGGCGGATGTGTAGCACCTGACAGCAGGGAGCAGATAGACGTATGGGTTGGTGGGGATGATCCGAGTACCTACGCCTGCAGCAGTTTTTTTCCGGGACCAGTATACGCGTGCTCGGTTAGTCAGACGCATGGATTTCCTAGATAGTGTTCGTAGCGTTTGTAACGCATAAAATAGACGACGCAGTAGAGGCATTGAAACATACTGATGGCTCAAAAAGACTCCGGCAGTCGCAACTGAGAATACGCCTTGATGACAAGTGCCAACTTTGGGGGGGGGATGTTTCCACGTTCAGGTGCAGACTCACACTGTGTTAGTTGGGGGTCAAGTTGCCTCCTCTCTTACTATAGACTTTCTGGTCAGTGTATGTTGTTGACAGCGGGATGCAGTGGTACACCTAGGTGCGGAGTTTCGCAGTGTTAGACATCTGGATACCCCCTCGCCTCCATTCTTTCTGACTCCGTCTTGGCACAGCGTTTAGGTGAACGGGGTAGAATGTGCGAAGCAAGCACGCAACTTCACTATCAGGAATTCCCGCGCAGGTCACTAGACCTGCCCTCACTTTGCTTTCTAGCACACGTGAAACATCGTCGGAGACAACAATCAAAATGTCGCCTAGTGACCTGCTACCTTAGATCGCCTTACACAGCGGACTGTACATGCTTGCGTTTTAGTGAGCTGAGTCGTGGTTCTGCCACACACGTATGATGGCGGGGTTGTTTAAGCCATGAAATTCATCCTGCACAACTTTTTGCGTCCTGCCAAGGAATATGTTTTACTTTAAGTGGCTTAACATACGAGCAAATCAAAGAATAATCAGTGTATTAAGCAATGCGGGAGAACATCGATTTCAAGCAATATGAACATAAATACGTCGATAATACATTCGTCATAACAGAAAGAGACAGCATATAAGACCTGCTGGACGGAAGCATCTTCGAGAAGTTTATGCCGAACAGTTAGCATCTCCCTAAATCGTCGCTACACGTAGATCTGATGGTGAGCTTAACAACATCATGTTTATAAAAACGACTAAAACAACCGAGGCCCTCAGCTATCGTATCAACAGCCAATGTTGAAAAGACGTGGCTGTGGTAGAGACGCATCAAAACCAGCCAGGGAAGAGAGCAAAAGAAGCACGGAAGCTGCAGGACGAAGAAGCAAAAAACAACTATCCAAAATTTGCATTAAACGTTGTATTCGTACGTGCACTTGAAGAAAAAACTGGACAGGGCAACCAGCATTTTGGAACTTTCTGCCATATACAAATAATGTCAAAACCAATGAAACGCATTTCCGCAGAAATATACATGCTAAGTGCCATGCGCACCAGAATCCTACAGATGTATGATCGGCCGGAGGCAGGTGAGCAGTTGAGTGCAGTTTGTCAAATTCCATACCATGATTGCCCCTGTTATTACACAGGTCTGAGAGGACAACAACTTGGCGTGACGTGAGTGCGCATTTGAACTTGTAACCATGCCCCCAAAGTTGGCACTTGTTGCCGGTGTAGATTTCCAGTAGTGCCTGCCGGACCTATTCATATCCAAAGGGCTGGTTCAGTTCATCTACGGAGTCGCCTGTTTTGGTGGTCATAAACGCTACGCACGCTGTTGGAAAACAATGAGTTCGACTTTCCGAGCACGCCGATACTGGTTTGAGCCAAGAAAATGCTGCTAGCCTGAAGGTTGGCACCCCACCATTACCAGATACGTCGATCGACTTCTGCTATCGCAGGTCACACATACGAGGCTAGGTGGCCTGGTATACTTCCAGACAGAGGACGCACGGCTTAACAATGTGCCGAATGCAGCACACACCCCTATGCTACCCCCCTTTCCCTTCCTTTTTTGCTGGTCTACAGAATCTCACACAGTCTCTGATGATGGACTTTTGTATGAGATCAAATCATCGGACTGATAAACCTGCTGCTCTAATGATCGCGTCTTTATCTACTTAGAACTATGCTGTATAAATCCAACGCGATACTAATTTTGGCAGTATAAGTCACATTTGGAGGTAAGACCTACGGTGCAAGTCTATTGAGGCTCAGATTATATTTCAGAATTTTGATGGTGTATTATGAGATATTTCACTATACTATACCTCAGTGTTTCTGACAGTCAAGATGTTAATAATAGACGCGGTTGCATAAGTATCTACTTTTACTACCATTGGACAAATGAAGTGGCAATTTAACAATGTGGTCTTGCATAACGTTGATGCAGCAAACTGTAAAAATCACTATTGCAAAGCCCTTCAGATATCCTGACCATGATACAGTAAGTGAATGATCACGTAAAATGTTAGCCGAGTTTCTGAAGGGCGCTTTAGATCGAGAGATATTACTTTATTTGTGTTGCGCTATTATTTAGCATGCAGCTCAATTTTAAAATATTTCAAATGCCCACTTTTAAATGTTATGCTTTAGACTGCTCGCAAAATCGTACTCGGTAAAATGATTACTTAATTCGTGTGAACATTTCCCATTATTATTCCAAGTTTTTGTTAACTTAAACAAATTTTTTTTAAACGGACGAAATTTGTGGTTTTTGATCTAATTGGGCTGATAAACATATCCTCTTTAATTTCTACACTCGATGAGAGCGTATATTTTGGCTTTAAAACGGTCTGTAGTTCTTTCATTTTTTGAGAATATTATACGTTCATTCAGATAACATCATATCTCGTCGTATGTTTATTTGCCCCCAATTTGTAGAAAATTACACATTTATTACAAACATTTAGAGTGGTATAAATCATCCTTTTTATGCTACAAAAGATATTCAGGGTTTCTTAAACATGCACAGCATTCAGTACGCAAACTGAAAACCCCCTAGGAAAATGTAATGGCTTATTGAAGTTAACATTATTTGCGAACTGAACAATCTTCCTAAAATTTAAGTATACATTTTATTTGCATATAGATCATTAAGGTGTGATTTTTCCGCTACCTGATTACAAGAGAGACTATTCTACGTATGTTGTTATTATAGTATATTTGAATTCACATGAGCCCCGAAAATCAACAGATAAAATGCATGTAAATTAAGCAACTACTCTTTTGAACGTAATTTATGCATCTAATCAATAGAAAACGCATTTAAAAGTTGGCATACTAGCGCTTTGAAGTTTTTTTGGATTATTTTGCATGATAATCAATATCAAAACACCATTTATCCAATTAGTTCCTGTAAAATGCCCAAAATTTTTATCAAAAGTCCATGAGATTGCTCACTGATATTACTTTTAAGGTTCTGGCTAACGTTTAAAAGAATTAGTGCTCAGAAGTAAGCATTTCGTTTTTAAGGCACAAATAATAACTGTAGAACTGTTGGAGTATTTTTATACAGAAAGTAAACAGAAGTGTCCACATGCGTATCCCAGGTAGGAGTAGCCGAATTTGAGAATAAAGGGCGGAGTTTGAAGTTCATTGTTGAATAACCGTACGAATGGCTGACATTAGCTTAATCCGCGGCAAGATCGCAGGCGCCATCTAGAGGAATATTTGCCGATATTTTTCTAATTTATCTACCGCACGCATAAACTCGTGTTTGTCCCAAAGAACTGCCGGCAATATACTCTAAATAAGTCTTTGTGGATGATTATAATGATTCGGTCGCCATGGAACAGTGATACAAATTTGTAATTGTGGTTTTTTACACATATTAGCTGGATGATAGGAAACAGATCATATAAAGCAGCGTTCTATGGTCAAGGAAAATAAATCTTTCGCCCACTCATCAAAATCACAATGTCAATAACGCGGCTTTATTAGAAGGTATTCGCGAACAATCGGTCATTACCGTGAACCCACCTGTTTTTCTAGGTCTTGAATCATGAGCAATCATAAATAATGTGGTTTGTAATCATATACCGGGTACTGCCAATTACTCGAACATCCGTTCGCTAGGCTGCAAATATATCTACAAGTCAGCGGCGTGGGAACAGCCTGTACAACAAAAGAATCAATATATATTGCAGTCCTTACAGGCTGTTTTACGAAAAAAATTATTTCGAATGCTGGACACGGGGACAACTTTGCAACGTGGTTGAATAATGCAGCCGGTCGTTTAGTCCATTCACTACCAAGTCAGTACATGCGATTCACCCTTTTAAATGGAATGCATATACAGTCCATTTCAGTGTCGTTAAGATCAACGTTAGGCTAATCTACCCACAAAGACTAAATTGGCGGCTCGGCTGACGTGCAGAAGCGCAATATTGCGCTCATGGCCCGAGCTGAACGACAAAGGAAACGCACTGTCGGGAAATCAGAAGCGTCTGTTCAAAGATAGTCGAAATTTTCCAAATAAATTCCGAAGACGTTGAATTTGAAATCATCTTTTCGGTTGTTTATCAGGCTTATACAGGTGCACAGAGGATTGAAATATAAGTAACTAACCTGGTTTATGAAGGCCCAATGGGTTGGCAGCAAGCATCATTCTCGCGTTACGCCTAGGGATAGCTGCGACGTTAAAACTGGGGTAGGAGTTGAGATAAGGTGTGGAGGACGTTTTTGGGTCGTGTGGGATGTGTAAATATTCCAATTAGTTTCCTTCTGTATATAAATCTTTTATCCGTGAATATATGGAGACTCACCTGCGTCACAGTTGATTAAATATGAATTTCATATAAACATGTTTGACTCCTCAGTTATTCGCAGGGCGCGCCCATTTGGAAAACATTTTCATTACCTTGTAAACAATGTCAGGAATTTCGTCATTCTTAACTTGCATGCAGACTTCTAACAAATGTTTACAAGACTGAGCACAAATCTCAAAAACGGTTTTAAAGATTGAGTACCGAGATGTATATCTACCGATCTGCAGTAAATAATTGACCGAATTTCCTAATATTTGTCATCAGCGTGATGGCGTAGTCAAACAAATAACTGCGGAGCTAAGTTTGTCCGATAGAAAAAGTGTCAGACAAACATACTTCTGACTAGCTTATGGATGTGCACTTTATGGAGGCGGAGAATTGTCCACGCAAACGAAATTATTTAATTACACATGGCTGTTTTTCATCTTTATATTAAACGTCCTGACTGGAGGAATGAACGGGCGTGTTACTAATTGTATAACTGGTTTATATCCCAATCCTCCCATCAGTACAAATGAAAATTGAAGATTCAGGAGCATGGGAAATCCGGGTTTGTTTTGGTCGTATTTATCCGCATGATACGGTTGTCGTCGTTGCCTTATAGTCTATATATATTGCGCTTTTCCATCTTTCTATTTTACAAATCCACATGACCATTTTTTACCGTGTGAAGTCATGAAATGTATACAGAAGGTTTTTCCTTTTGGACATTCGAAGTCACAGATTAACGGCACTAGGTATGAGTCAACAGATCGTTCATCATGCATCACGAAAACGATGCGTCTGAATTTTTAACTTGACTCTAGAGGCATTAGTGCTGAGAAGAAATCAGCAAGCCTCTTACACAGGCCTGCCCGGTAAATCGTTTATAATGTTAGGCACGCTGAGCTTCTGGGCATCCGGTTTGTAAGCGCTTTTATTTTCAAACCTAACGATGAGGCCATAAACTCCTTTGTGCAATATAATCAACCAGCTCGACAAAACCTCAAAGTGAAACAGTCTAATTAAATGTAGTATTGGGCAAAAGGCTTAAATCTAAGAGAATGCTGGATCGATACGAACCAGTATGATGCTACAATGTCTGCGGCTACTTAACCTTCGGTAGAATAGCTCTTCTGAGCATATGGTAAAGTGAGAGCTCTCCTTCTTTTCGTCAAAAATGCGTTTGTGGAAAAATACCTGCAGGATTGCATTTTTTTTGACCTTCTCATGCGATAAAATAATGCCAAATACGCAACACGGCTGGCTTTTTTGTCGGCTCATCCTTCGGAATTAAATCCAAAAACCAAGTTTAACTTTGGGTCCACGTTTAAATATCCATGTAAAAACATGAATTGCGCCGTCCGCGCTCAAGTATAATGCGCTTAAAAGGGCTATCAGAAGGCTCATACTAATGTTGATGCGGGTTTCAGGTCGGAGAGGAAAGCCAACTGGTCTAAAAGTAAATGATTACAAATGATACAACTGTCTTTAAACTGCTTTGATCATGTCTCTTTCGACAACATTTCCTAGCGGCAATTTACGAAGACAAACTCTCTGTAGTCATCCAGTCAACAAGTATCGCATGCAAATGGATATTTGTAAGGTGTTAGCTGCAGCGTTTGAAACTGAATGTACAACTGGTGACTTAACACACAAAATATACCAAATCAAAAGTAAAGCAAAAAACTAATCAGAACTCAGCCAAAACGCACATAACGAGACAGTATATGGTAATAGATTATCCTCAGCTAGGTGTAAGCGCGAATTAAATTTTGTAACTGACAATGAGATGATCCAAAAGAAAAGCGTTTTTAAGATGAATGCGCAGTTTAGAGTGGCTGGGGATCATGTCACATCGGTATACTCGAATTGCGGAATCAGACAGTGTTTCATCATCCAAATGATAAAGTAAAATGGTAAAAACACGGTACTATTTAAAATGTATCTTTAACATGCATCTTCATTTACTCTCCGAAAAGTAACGTTATTTGACGACTGGGACAAAATCAAGTGCTCTGTTATGTTTTTCAAACTATTATTTCACAGAACAAATGTAACTTTCTGTTTTCATATTGTTCAATGCGGAGTTGAGTAAAGGGGATTTGCATTCTATTTTTCTGTAAAACGCCTTCACGGTGTCACATATTTATCAGGCGGTTAACGAACAATAAATTTGAATGAAACCGGCAAATGCAATTGAGAGCACACAATTTTGTATATAGTAAGAAAACGTTCCTTAAATTTATTTGCCAATGCTGCCGCTGGTGGAGTCTGTCTAACTTCAAATAGCCTGTGAGGTCATGATGAATTCGTCACGATCCAAAGGTATTTATTCGCTTGCTCATAAGGGTAGATTATATACCATTTATTCATCAAAGCCATTCTAACAAGACAGCACTTGAACTCACTTACGAAGCCGTTGGCGTTTGCGGTTTCCAATTCGTGCGTGATGCCATTCTGGTTATATATGAAGGTCCAACCAAAAAATAAGCCTCGCGGATAAATAAATGAACGCCCACAATGAATTTTCGCATTGAATATGCTTTTGATCAGTTGAGAGCATTCTGTAATAAAATGCCTATCAAGTATCACTTAATAGAATATTCTGCGGACGGACGCTTACGTACTTTGCTCGTTTGCATGGCAAGATAAATGCACAAATTAAAACATTTGACTGTTTTTCACTTTCAAAAAACAGTAATATTTAACAGAACGGGGAGAGGTTTCATGGAGGTCTGACGTTTCGTGCTATCGATTCGTCTACCCACATTCATAAACTGGAAAGTTCTGTGCGCGGGAATTTCCAGTCTTTGAAGATTGGAAGACGAATAAACCATTCGAAACGTCGGACCTCCAAAAAACTCCTTCCGGTGAACCCCTTTTCTTTCGATATGCGTTCTAGGAATCGCACTTTCACTATTATTGATACTGATATTTATTTGGCTAAAAACGCAAGCAGTTTCTTATTGCCTGGTAGTTTAACCACCCTTTCTGTATTTACTTAATTCTAGACTCTGCTATCCAAAGACGAACGCATAGGCTATTTGCTATTTGATTGTTAATTTTATACGCAAAATATTGATGTTTTGCCTGTCCCATATATAAATAACCCATTAGCTAACCTAGCCTGCACAAAATTGATCTATCGGTGCATTTTAATTTAGAAATTATCATTGACAGATCGCAGGACAGGATAGCACGTTCAAACAAAGGATTGTCCGTATGCATTATTATTGTACTTTGGTGCGCGACATCATACGACTTTGAAAATTTAACGAAAAATAAGTCGGCAAAAGGTCTAATTTTATAAAATGGCCTGCTAGCCCGCAAGTTGCTTTCGGTGCAGAGCTTTGTTAGATACATTACTAATATCTTTATGAAAGACATGCTGGGATGTGCAAAGTGTAACGGTTAATTATGTGCGTGGGGTAGGGAAAGTCTATGGTAAAGTGGCTACAATATTTTTTTAAATAGATGTTGTTTGGTCGAGTTTTGACCGGCTCTTCGTCAGCAGGATGACATTCTCTGGCCTGCATCACCCCAAGGAATATATCAAGAATACGTTTTTTCGGATTTATTTGTAAGTATTAAAAAATTATTATTGGCAGCTAGCAAGACAGTATGTGTAATTTCTAACAAATGATTGTCCGTACGCATTATTTTTGTACTTTGATGCTCAAAATCACGCGAAGTTCAAAATGTAACGAAACCGAATCGGTAAAAGTCTGGATTTTTAAAATGACCACCCCGCCCACAAGTCTCTTTCCGTGCAAAGCTTCGGAGGAAAAATCACGATTATCTTGAAGAAGGACACAGTAGGATGCACAAGAAGTAGGGGTGAAGTAGGTGAGCGGGAAAGAGAAAAGCTAAGGCAAACTGGCTACATTATATTATTTAAAATAAGTATTGTTAGATGTAGTTTTGACCGGTTCTTCGTCGGTAGGATGATTTTCTTCGACGGTGCTGCTCAAATAGTTACATTGGTTCATTGCTCTGTACCTCCACGTTAGTCTTTAGTAAGAGAAAAGCTCATCTTTCACAAAACGCTCAACACAGTAGGCAGTCAGGTAGTAAAAAATATGCTCGAAATGCTATTAGATGGAACGCATTGGTTTGCTAACAAAGCGGGAGTTCTAAGACGCTGGTGAACTTGTTAAACGACACATTGCGTTTTTTTACCTCGCGCATACGCTCCCCCTTGCGCACATAGTACGTCTGGGAAAGCTTTCAACTTAGGACATTATCTGAATATAGCGTAACGTAAGTTTCCGCCCACATCTATGAGCATTGTGTCCGAAAAAATTACTTAGACTTGATACTCATCTACCCCAGTCTCTCTGCATTCATGCTCGACGTCAAGGCAGTTCACGAAGACCGGTGGCGGTGGGGGCGCAGGCGTTTGGCATGGCTGGGCCCGCGCGTTGGCGCTCCACTCTGTACCTTTTGGTCACCAACAAACAATTAACCAGCATTTTAACCAGCAACAACAACAGAAAATATATGGATGACTTGACAGACAAGCAGACGACCTCCATAGCCAGCGGGAGCATAAGCTCCTCTACCGCCGGAGAATCAGATATCAGAGAACCACCAGCGCACACCATGCGGCGTAAGCCACTATTTGCTGATCATGACATAGCAAACGCTCATAACATGCGAGTCTCAGAAGGATGACTCAGTCCTGCATATGCCTGAGCAATCACTCCTCAAAGTCTGGGCAACTGGTCGGTCAGCGTTTGGAAGGCATTACACACTAAGTAAAACACACTCACAACATGCATAAGAGTGCCATAACCGCTTAACTACATCCAGTTAAAAAAGGGTCAAATAACTGCAAGGCCAATTTCGGTCTGCGCCTGTAGATCCAAAAATAAACTGGCCTTATCCAAGTTAGCAGTTAATTTCAAAGGAAATTAAAAAGCGATAGAATCTGTACGATTTTAAATCTGAGAAAAGACAGTCTACAAGTGTCATCTTAGATGGGCAAAACTACATACTTTGCATGTTATTTGTCTTTTGGAACACTTGAGAAAATAAACATGATCAGCGAAAAATGCAGGTTTCTGCGTGTACTTGCACAATGAACAGCGATTTCAGGCAAATTATTTTATCGTCTCAGTAATATTTAGTGTGCGTTTCATGAAATATGTTCATTTCATCGAGAAAACGATGTCTTTATATCCAAAACACAAATCAAAATACATTGTTTCCAACGAAGAAGGTATGTACTACAGTGCAACGTATAAGCACATCGAAACATCGAGCAGCCTCTAATAATTGCAGGTTGATTGACTCAGATGTGTTGTCCCCACGCCGGATACCGTCAGGCTAAACACGGATGCCTGTCGGAGCAGATACTTAACTCTGTTCACTACTAAGAAATAAGTAGTGGTTTTTTCAAGTACGGAACTGAACATCCAACCATCGTAAAGACCGCGGTCATCAGTATCTCTGGAAAAATGGGCGCATTTTATAAAAGTAACATAACCCAGTTTGGTTAACTTGGTAGGAATTGTTTTAATAACTTGTATCTCAGGCGTCAGCGGAGTTACATTACAGAGAAATCGGGGAAACTTCGACATTTAACCAAAGTTTGTCATTCGGTCGATCTGTTTCTTGTACCAAAATAATAACGAATTGCTAGGGAGCATTGCTAACGTAAACTGATCACCAAAAACTACATCAACTTCACTGTCAAAAGTGGCTCCGTCTTAGTCATGTCATCACAGTCGTCTAATTTGAATTCATGTAAGATCTTTGGGTACAAGATATTATTGCACAAAATGATATCTATCAGTAATGACTATGGGGCGAAAAAATATATTTCCTTTAGTAAGGGAATATTTAATGACCTCAGATCATGTCCATTTAGAACGGCCCTATTTGTTGGATAAACAAAAGTCAATTTAAACAAGCACCATTTCACTCATGGGTCATCCAAATAAAGGTTAGTTTCCGTTGAGCGGTCGAACACAGGCTAAGTAACCTAGCGTGTATGCCAAATAAAAAACAAATAAAATAAAGTAAAAGCTGTTTCCTGTCTTACAAAAAATGCCAAAGACAGCGCCTTTCCTTATTCATGGTGATTGTGGAAAAAGATTCCCGTCTTCGTATAATAAGCTCCAAAAATCTAAATAACTGCAAAAAGTACTATTCAGTAAGCTTAAACTAGTCTTCATTTTTCAGTCCGCTGTTCTGGGAGATCGTAATTACGACATCCAGTAGGTATGCTTACTCATGAAAAGCTAACCGAAATTCCGAAATGCGTTTTTATTTCGAAATATTGCTGCGTAGGGCTGTAAAATTAATTATCCTGCAAAATAGTACTATAAATAATCCGTTACATAGAAACGTTGGCATTCAAATGAGTTTCTTTTCGGCCGCGGGCAAAAACCGCGGCTGCTTACGTAGCATACATTTTTCTTGTTGATGTTTGATGCCCTTAAACATTTAATAATATTTCACAGAAAACATTCATAAAAATATCTGTCGTCCTGATCATTCGGTAGAAAATTAGGTCTCCTTCTCGTTTCATACACAGAGAAGAACGGTAGTTCGGTCAACAAAGGCTTATAATTATAAAGAATGTTAATACTGTGAAGTTCTTGTTCAAAATCATCGTGTCGCTGTTTCTACAAATGTGGCTTGTAAAGTTAACAACATGATTCAAGTCCGCTGCTGAATTTTATGAACTCCACATGGTTTTCTCTTAATACCAAAGACAAAATAAAGGGTTTTCCATACGCGGAAAATAGAAGGTTTGTAGGTTGGAAACCCTGAATTTAGGTGTGATGGCAGGTTTAGTTCAAAATTACTCAGGAATTGTAAACGATTTCGAAAACCTTATTATATGATTTCATTAAGTATAACCGTGGAAGAAGATCAAGTTTTCTGCCGAATAGGTAAAATGATGAATTGTTTCGTGCATGTTTTCTGTGAAAAAATAATTATTTTTTCAAGGGAATTGAAAGTCAATTGGAAAAACGCATGGCATATAAGAAGTCATTTTTGAAGTGTGGGTTTCGCATGCGGTCAAAAGAGTCTTCGTTAAAGGGTAAGAATCTCGAGTAAACTAAATTATCATGGAATTATGATGCATTGTGATTAATTTTAACCCCACTTAATCAATAGTTTTGAAACGAAAACGCATTTCAGAATTTTGGTTATCATTTCATGAGTTAGCACACCTACTGTCTGCTTCATCGTTCTGAGTCACGTTTAATGTACCAAAGGGACTCTACCTGATGCCAATTTTCTTTTCGTGCAATTTGTCTGTTTGAACAAGAAACACATTACCTTCGTGACCAGTTTATTAAGAATGAATTATCAGTCGAAAATTGCCCTAAAATGGAACGTCTCCTATAATGTTTCCTTTGCAATAGCCTCTAAACCATTCATGTCGGCATGTTTATTATGCTGATTTGGACTGTTTTGGCGCCTATGCTATTAGGCGAATTTGGGCTGTTCGTGCGCCTATAAAAGGCAGTTTTTATTTCGTCGGTAGAGATAAGCCTTAACCTTACCATTATTATTGTTTGCAATATAACGGACACAAGATTTAATCTTTTCAAAAATATCTATACGCCAAACTAGTTAAAAAGTAGTCGAATAGACAATTAGATTAGTCCGGACAATCTTGATCGATTTACACTGAAACGGGCAATGCACCTCAACAATGAACTTTGATTCGTAACCCGAAAAGGGTGTTAACACCTTGACGAATATTTTGCGCTTTCCGTCTCTGCGGATGTCGTCAGTTTCACCTAGGATGTCCGTCAGTGAAGGTAAATATAAACTGTCACTAATTTTGACTATTCCAAAGAAGGTTTTTGGAAATATCGTTAAATTTAACATTCATCCAATTTTCAAACCATACATATCTACATCCTAAAAAGCCTATGTAGTTGCAAACGTAAAATGGCGAATTTCTATGGTGATACCCATATACATATTGAAGAAGTCAAGTTTGGCGAACTTCTCTTCCAGTCTTTCTTCCCTTGGGTCCGTTTAGCATTATCATGTAAGCAAGTGAATGCTTACGTGCATCGAATCCGACTTCTAAAATGCCGACTTTCAGTTGAAGAGGAGTTATAGGCCTTCCAAAGTTACTTCAGTTTAATGTAGGATGGTCATAGTCAAAAGGATGAATTAACAGCAATACTTCTGTCCTATTCGCGTTCCCCTACGAATTCTCTATTTGCATAACCCAGAACTGATTGACCATCACTTAGGACGCTGCGGCGTTACGTACGTAGTTGAAGACAAGCTATCATACAGTTATTTTTGACGCTTTTTGGTCGGATGTGATTATGTTATCCCAAGCGATGTAAACAAACCTCAGTCAACTCTAATACGAGACCGGTGGTAATAGGGGTTTGTACATGTGTGGTCGGGGAACGCATAGGCGACGAGGTCGAACAATTGTATTTAAAATAATAGCAATTGAGGATGCGCCGTTCTGCTTTGAATGGTTGAGACATAGTTGCGCTAACCCCTAACCCCTAACGATCACCCCTAATCCTAAATTCTAACCGTGACCCTGACCAGTAACAATAATCCCAGTTTATCAGCCCTAACCTTAACCCCTATACCCAAATGTTAACCCCAAATCCAGCAGTGACATGCGCATCCGTTGGAGCTACCAAGCCATATCGTACTTTTTTTTATAAGGGGCAGTCAAAAAGGATATGCTATGAACAACAATAAATCCACAAAATGAAAATTTCACTGGTCAATGCAGATGTTTAACAAAGCAAGCACAACAACTGCGGAGTTCGGACTGATCCTCGCTTTAGTGGACTAAAAAGCATTTCCCAATAGACATCTTTAAGATATCATTTTCCCGAAAATATTCAAGTTGGGAGGAAAGTGTTTTAAAGAACATATATTTGCCTCATAGTCGGCGGGGTACTTTATACTTGCAAGCAAATTAAGTGAAAGACCACTGGTTATTTGCCGGCTATAAAGCTAATAACGAGTCCAAAGTATTTATGCCGACATGGAATTACATCCAATGACGTATACCATGGACTGTCAAATAAACTTTTGTGATTTAATGTATGTTAGAACGATTAAATTATGCGAATAATAATATTGAAAGCTGGACAGCAATATTCTTAATACTTCAATCATGCTTAGATCCCAGCTTTCTAATGTCGATATGTACACTCATTTTGAAATAAATGCACTCTGAAGAAATTCCCACTTTGTTAGAGGGAATGCTTTTCTGCATATCTCAGCGTTATAATGAAGCAGAAAACATTATATATAAATTTCATGATAAAATAGTACAGATACCAATTTAATAGTCAATTGCGTCATCTGAAAACGTTTATCTTTTTGTTCTAAATACGTTTTGTGCTCTAAATAATTTCGAACTCGATATACCGCGAATGCAATTAATCTTTCCGTACTACGGACAGTATATCTATCATGTTTATATACATTACTTAACGGACTCATAATTGTTTTCAATGCATATGCATTATTTGAAGGACACGTACAATGTTATTTAAATAGAGATCTCATGAAACACTAAATCACAGACTGCCTTTAAACTAATGTGGGCCTTCTAACGTTAAACACGTGCTTGAGGCGTAAAAATCTATAATGTAAGTTACACAAGGTATGCTTATTCCCAGATGCTCAATGAAAAGCCAGATATTTACGAGGGGACGTCAAACATCGCTGAAAATCATTCAAAATGTTCAAAAAATCTCTTTCATGAAGCAGGATTTGTTCGTGCACCCGAAAAGCGTATTCTAACTTTACGTTTATGTTTGACTACCATTCTCAGAATTTGTTTGTAAAGTAACCATATAACATCAAACATATTGGTGAATTGTTAAAGAATATTTTAAGTGTTTTGCCAAGGAATCTGGCAAAAATTTCGACGAAAGTACAGCAACTACGCAGCGCAGTTTGACTATTATTTTCTGCACGATGCGTTGACCACGATGCGTCCCCAATGTCTAAGTCCATGATTATAAATAATCCATTAGGAAATGCTAGTGCCACTGTACTAAGTATACATTTTTGTTTTGAACACTTACAGTCGCATTAACGAGGAAGCATAAAAGAGGCCGCACGTACTGGTAAGGCCATTTTGGGGTCTACGCAGTGGTCCGTGTCTATCATCTGTGATGTTCTCTTATTCTTTTGAGCAAACACCCATTCGTGCGACCAATTTGCTCTGCCCTAAAGGAGCAGGTAAGGGAATCAGCTGATAGTTTGTCCATGTTGTCTCATAGTAAGAGATGAAACTTGTAAAAACAGTCCAGGGATGTCAGCTGCTGGACGGATAATTGGCAAAGCTTGATTTATGTTTATCCTTAAAGGTTTCCCCTGAGCGCCTCCTCGAATTATGAGAGTGATAAAAAGGATTATCCTTCCTGCTCTCAGACTCAGCGGCCTTGGTGATCTTTCGGTCATGCTCTTGACAACGAATTGAGTATGGTTCCTGTTTGGACAAAAAAAATATTTTTGATACTTTTAAGCTCTCAATTATGTTAATCAAGAAGATCTTCTTCATTCGTCGTGTTAAACAGGGACTAAATGACTTTCACGTTCAGCGGTATGAAACCATGACAATGTTTACATTGCTCGGACTACGTTTTCTTGCGATGTTTGCTATGCCTAATACTGCCGTGTGATTTCTACCCAGATGTACGGCCAGATAACGAAGCATACTCGATTGTTCTTATTCCAGCGAAAATTCGATTGTTGGATGCATCTGATTTAAATCATCCAGCAGAACTTGGACGTTGTTTTGATTCAGGGTAATTGCAAATATATCATTTACGTAGAGCCCATCGTTTTCCAAAACCGTGGATCTGCTGACACAGTTAAAAAGCTTCAAACTAGTCTATGCATATTTTCGCAAAGAAAAGGCCAAGAGGCAAGCTCATAGTACTACAGCAATCTGTCAAATAGAAATTGCACGTTTACGGTACACCCCAATAAGAGTTATTTGTGGGCATTACCTAATAAAATGGTAAAATTACTAAAATGTGCATGTATTCAAATAAGCAGCGATTTGAACGAATATTTAAGTTCCTTTTGCAGCTTAAGACGAAGAAGCATTTTCAGCATTGTATGGGCTCAAGGAATCCTAGCAGATTTTAGAACAAAAAATGCGTGCTACATTTCTGCTGCAAAACTGTAGTCTTCAATTTAACAAGGCGGTTTCGCAGTAAAGCACTCGGTAATTTCAGTATGTTACCGAATAGAATGGCGTGCCCACTTCCATTTTAGTTTTTAATCCTAGGCGCAGGCCAGGAGATATGTAGAACAGGGGGACTATGAATCTGCTATGAATCAATATCTTTAACATTGCGGAGTATTCTATGTAAATAGCAGATGTTCATTCCGACTTTTCTCACTTTGTTAGTAATAAAATAGAAGAAACATGACAATCGCACCGCCGACACAGAGAAAAAGGGGCTTTGTAGAACTATGAAGCTACGAGGTTGATATATGTATAGTAGATTGGCTTACTTATGAAGAGTCAATCGTAATTCCGAAATGCGTTTTTGTTTCGAAAACATCAACTGTGAAGGGTTGTAAGGCTTACCATCTTGCAGCATAATTCTATAATAATTCTGGTATGTCAGCATGCTGGACTTAAACAAAAATCTCAACGGCCGCATGCAAAACTACCCTGTAAAAAATGACCACTCAATTAGCATGTCTTTTTCTTATTGATTTTAGACGTCTTCAAATGTTCACTTATATTTCTTAGGGAAAATGCATAAAAATATTCATTCCTACATTCCTTTGATAGAACTTTACGCTTCATATTCGTATGTTTTTTTCAAAGGAAGAGTACAAATTAGTTTTCAAAATATTTTACAATTCCCGTGTAATTTTGAAACCGACCTGCCGTTACAATTGTATTCAGGGTTTTAAGCTACGAGCGGCATATTTTCCGCATTGGAAAAAAATGCATGTCTCTACGGGATTAAGAGAAGGCCATATGGGGTTCATAAAATTCGGCAATTGATTTGAACCATGCTGTTGACTTTACAAGCCGCACTGATAAATGCAAAGTTTTGTGAGCGGCATTGGAAAATGTCATAATTTGTAACTTTTTTAAGCCAAGTTATACCCAGATGTTGGGCATAAAACTAGACGTAGACGCAATTATCTACCAAAAAATGGAATAAGTACATATTTCTATCCATGCTTTCTAAGGAATTTAAATTGACTTCTTAAGGAAACCGACAGTCAGTAAGAAAAATGCATGCCACCCAAGAAGTCATTTTCTACCGATGCGGTTTTTGCATGCGGTCAAAAAGATGTTCGTTCGAAAACCAGCATCCCAAGGTAACTGATCTATTTTAGGATTATGATGTATACTAATAAGTTTAACAACCCTACCTGAAGGTTTTTATCACAAAGGCCATAAATTACTAACATATAACATCCCTTTCAAAAGAAAATATCTATGACAACAAGACCTTCGCTGTTTCATTAAAAATTCTTATGTCATGAAAGAAATACCCCACTTCACTCATGTTTATCGAAGACAAGACAAACTGTCACTCAATTACTGATTGACGTGTTGGATATTTAATAAAATTTTTAAATGAAAACAAAAAGTAAATCACTCACGGTCATACTAGCGCTGTACATAGATCTCATTGACTGATTGTGAATTGTTTCTAGTGACACCTGTTACTTTTATTTATTCAGACTTCACACGATCTCAAACGCACATTTTATTTGACTAGTGGTGCATTAAAATCAAGCACTCATTTCGTTTTTTTCTGTTTTCATTTAAACAAAATGCAAACCATTGCTTAGTTGTGGGAGTTTAATGAAATTTTGGGTTTGAGCATAGTCACCAAATACGTTATGATTACCTTGGGCAATATTTTTTATTTTGTGTCATTAATGTGGGGACTCTTAACAACCGTCAATCTTTGCCTGTCAATCTTGTTTTAAAAATCTAATTGAATAACTCAACCTAACCCAAATAAATTTCTCCCATAACTTTACACATTTTCGAAAAATGGTTACTTTAAGGGTCTTCAATAAAAGTAGTTCCAGAAATAGGTCAAAATCGGAGAAAATACATGAAGAGGTAAGTTTTTAATAAAAAAGTCATTGTCACTCACAGGATTCCGGGGTTATCTATCGAGATCATGCGATTTAGTCACTGTAGTCAGTTAATGATACCGGTGCGACGTGAAGAACATGCCTAGTGTGGTGAATAGCTCCCTCCCAGAAAAGAGCCTTAAAACAAACTCGAATTTAACAGTACCGGCAGGCAGAACCGAGCACCGGAACGAGATGAATTTTTGTCGAGAAGATTAAGACAATATATGAGGAAGTCCACTAGTGGATGACGTGTACGCTAAGTGGACTGCACATTTTTGCTCCTTGTTGGATGGAGGTGTACTTGACAGGTTTGAACTCGACATATATTTATATTAAATTAAGCGCGGCTCCAAAAGCCATTTGAACGCAAGACAGACAGGCAAGAAAAGTATTCCACACTTATGGTACTTGTTTCACTAAGCACACGTGCGATTACGACGACGAAGGACCGCATATGCAGTTCGAGAAATCAGATCGAGCTCAAGATCATTACATGCATTGCTTAGAAATTACACCTTTGTCCGATCCTTTTTGTATTATTTAGTGGCAAAACACAACCTTAGTAATGCCAACATGTGACTTCTGTGGAAATCTTGCATATGGGAAAAATAACTACTCAAGCTATTTTACGTACAAAAACGTACATGCATTGGTCTGAATCACGAGGCCTGACAGACACATCCCACATTTTCCCGGTATCAAAAATTACTTCAGATTTACACATGGTTAAAGACGTTTCCTGCAATACTTCGCCCTTCTTAATATCGGTTTGTCTCTCAATCTCATAGGGTTTTTATCAAAAGGAAAAGTTTGCAAATAACTGTTTGCTCTTTTATAAAATGCTAATTGCGTTACTGAAGCCGACTTGTTGAAATTGCGTTTTCATTAAATATTAATGTATGCACCTGTGTACAGAGGAAATCGCTGATATGCGTTTGAACAGCCTATTCCATATGGTATAACGTGGACCGCAAATCGCTCAAAGTATTCTCCGCATGCGCCGAATATTGACTGTATTCGGCCAAGAACATGAAGATAAAACCTAATCAATGTATGTTGTGTCATGTTACCTAAACACTGTTGGGACAGCACATATTTTACAAAACGAAATGCATTTCAGACACTAGCAAAGTTTATAAAATACACGCCAAACATGTGTTCAAAAACAGAGTAAAACATAAGTTTATCGTGCATTTGTGCTACCCGCTGTACGCATATTAAACAACACTACTTGATTTAATGATTGCAAAACGCGGTAACACTACTGAAAATTCAAAAAATGCTTGTTGTCCAAAGAAGTTGAAATCGAGTATTTCTCCTCAAAGTCAGACTCCGAAAGGTACATTTCTTCGATTCTGAATGCGCCCACGTACCCATCAGCATTCTTTACTTGAGGACAAGTCGTGCGATGTAATGCAAAGATCTAAAATTAATTATGACGTGTTCGCATGGGAAAACAGTGCCCATTTGGTACGTCCCGCGCAAAAAATCGTCTACCAAAAATACTGCATTTTTCACTAAATTTTTAACAAACATCGAATTAGCGGAGTTTCTCGCTGGCTTGTGGTTAGGTTCACCGTATTGCAGAAGTCAGTCGGCATTTCTGTAAGAATCTGTCCTCACCCTGTTTAACTGTCATCCGCTAAATACGACCGGAACTAAGCTGATATTTTTTTCGAGAGTAATGATGGAAGCGCACGCTTACAATGCATGCTTTTCAGCCTGCATCCTCACCAGCATCCCGCAATAAGTTACCTTGTTGTTGTGGTCGTTATCATTATTATTTATTATCACTATTTTTGTGACAAAGTACGTCTATTGCATGTTTTCGTATTAGTAAATATTTGGGAAATGCTGACGAACAGTTACAGAACTCGTTTAGTTTATTTCCTTTTTAGACATATCTCGCACTAACGTTTGGGTTTTGCTTAATATCTTATAGCTTACATACCATACTATGTATTTTAGACGAACATTACATTACCTAAACTAACCCACGAAATGATAACTGAAAGTGCGTATTGTGCTTTCGATTAAGAAACGTTACTCAGATTAAGCTGCAATATCATTTTCGCGTGACATGGTTTTAAAACATTTTGCTCAAACTAGGACATCGGTTTTTGGAAGGGCTTTATTCCAGTCGCATCCAAAGTCCATAGTCGAAAGAGATGGTCATTTTATAAAATGCGTTCCTCCTACAAGATAAATAGGCATTTGCAAGAATATCGAAAACAAAAAGGAACATTCGTACTAGCAGTATTTTACCGACTCTGTTTATTGCCGGCTAACTCAAAGGTCGGCGTCAGGTCAGGACTAAAGAAACTCTCATATAAGGCTGGTGACAGTACCCTAGATGCTGTTGCTTTTGAAGTTCACTCTGCCCTATGATAACAAGATAAGCGTCGCCGTGCGCACGTTTGTGCCTATCTTGACTGCGACCCCGCCTGCAATACTGTCCGGCTCCATCTTCTCCCTACCAAAACCACCGCATGCGGCTTTCCAGGTTGGATTATCACCCAGCTCGGCGATCGCACTGCTTCTCACACTTAATTTACCTAAACTAGAAAGCGGAAATCTCCGGTCCTTTCTAATGACTATGGAGTTCTTCAAGGTTTTTGCTTATGAACTTATGTCTTTCTTTCACCACGCTCAAAATCTCAGATCACCAAACGACTGACTATAAGTTAAGCATGGTTGTTTGCCAGCCCCCGAAAATCAGACTTATCTCCTGTCTCTGAAGGATTCCGTTGACTGTTTCTCAGTATTGTCGCAGAGAAAGGGTTAACTGCTGAATAATCATTGCCTTTTTTCAATTGCTGCTCTCTCTTAATTCTGACTCCTTTGGCATCCTTACTTGCAAGTTCCTTGGCGTTAGATTTCCATCAAAAATTTTATGTTCCCTCCATATTGGGTCCCATTTCACCAAAGTTTGCAAATTGTTATTATTTTCGTCGTTTATAATTTTACCTCACACATCATCCCTTAATCTGGCGATTCATAAATGCTTAAATCCTTCCTAACATTCCTTATTTTTCCTCCGCTATTTTTCCCAACTCACTTGAAAAAGATATGTTGGCAGTAAAACAAGTCCTCCGAACCCTGTCTTCTGGTGCCGCTGTTTGCAATGTCCTTTAGTCGATGTTAGCAAAAAACGGCATTCCAAAACAGTTAAACACTTTTCCGTTTGGGTTCTGGATGGCATTTTCTATGACACTTTATTGTGAACTAATTGCTGCTAAATCTTCCCTCCCTATGCGCCGTAGCTTTTAGCATATCTCTTACTGCATATCAGAATATCAGCATTATGTATTGTTATTCCCTGTGCGCTATTTTAGGAGTCAAAAGATAAAAATACAGAATATTATATCTTAACTATCTCCATTATAGTTGTTACTTATTGTGTAAGCCTGTTTGAGCTTTACACAATCTGTTAACTTTTATTGTGTCCACTGTTAATTAAGCTGCTTTTGGACTTAAATTATGGATTAGTAATTTCAAAAGAGCGCATTCCTCTCTCCCTCTATTTTAGCGCTGAGTATGCTAATGCTAATCACTATTGCAACCTCGCTTTTCTGATCATTCATGCTTTTCCGAAATTTGGTTAACATTTCATTAGATAGGTCAGGTCGTGGCAACCCTGTTAAACGGAGCCTGTCGTAGAAAGGTCTGTAATACACGATGGTTGTAGAATTGTCTGTAATTTTCTATGTTTTGACTGTTAGAAAGCACCAAAGTATGCTGTGCCGCAAATACGAAACTTTAGAACTTTGTTTCCTAATAATATATACTAGGAACATATTTATAAAATCCTTTAAGCAAAATACAAGTGGTGTTGAAAATGTACCAAAAAACGATAAATGCATTTTCCTCGAAAGAATTGATGGAAGGGGAGGAAAATAATTTGTAGCAAAATGTTTTTATCATCA
This sequence comes from Spirometra erinaceieuropaei, assembly GCA_902702965.1. Taxonomy (NCBI): domain Eukaryota; kingdom Metazoa; phylum Platyhelminthes; class Cestoda; order Diphyllobothriidea; family Diphyllobothriidae; genus Spirometra; species Spirometra erinaceieuropaei. The sequence goes on along the minus strand of CACRXP010001108.1, from coordinate 106,993 downwards.
ATTGTTGGCATCAGGCAAAAGCGCGCCTTTACGATTACTTTAATTCTGTCATTTGTACAACGTTTCACTTAATAAAATATTCCATCCCCAACAATCCAGACGCATACAAGCATTTTTGCACAAAGACTGGCTGCAGTTAACGCATGATCCAGAGCCTACAACCACATAATTTAAGTGCAGGTGTTACACATGACAGTTGATCATTCATTTTCCTAAATACCGCTAACCCATGCGAAGCCATAAAAAATGCGAAAAAACAGCCGTTAACTAATGATACAATTGCTACCCCCTAACAACTTTGTAACCGAACTAAAAGGCTACACTCTAAAGCAAAACGGGGGCCAAAACTCTTCCTAAAACAATCATTTGTGGTAGAATAATTATCATCGTCTCTTCGAACTGCATTGCAAATAAAGCCTCCGACAAACAGAGTTGAGTAAGATTTGGTTCTAAGAATCGTTTTCACCAGTAAATAACCTCGCTTGAAACAAGCATCTGGTATTTTTATGTTATCTTGTCAATTGCATGTACGACTAAACTTATATCTGCCGTAATCTAGCAAGGTCCGGAAAGTCGAAATTGTTCTGCTTCATTGGAGACTGAGTTCATGAAATGGGAAGCTTCTTGGTATGCATAGACGCAAGTACCTCGATACATTGTAACCGCAATGCCAATAATGTTATATGATCAATGTTAGTTAGGAAGAACTGCTGATTAAATTGCCTGTACCACACCCAAACTAAAAGCGTTTAGTTATATTATTCATTGTTAAATATAAGAATAAATACTGACCGAACATTCTTTAATAGTGTGTCTTAGGTCACACCATTTTTGTTTTAGTTAAGGACTCTTTTGTAGGAACGCGTTTTACTGCTTGTTGCTTGTCTGTACTGAGGCGTGTTGTGATTTTGTACAAAAGATGCAAAATTGCTGCCCACCAGTTCCGCCGGGTAAAGCGCATTGTGTTTATTTATCCAGAATTCCGTCCTCGTTCCTTCAGATAAACCAAGTTGTTGGGTTTTCATCGACTAAAGCCTATGCATACACGCGAAAAAAAATACAAGTCTTTGCCCGCCGAATTTAGTCCACAGGGAATTTGTCTCAGGAAGAGCCCATTCATCCAATTTTTGGATAGCACCAAGAACTGCCAAATTCGATTGCGTGACCAGCTGCTGGGATCGCAAGCATCTCAAATATGCGAGCAGCTATGAGGACAGATCACAATAAGCACATATTTGGCAGCCATTTCTACTCAGTTATCTAAATCGAAAAGATATCAACCAGAAACATAAACAAGCCAGTTGAAGAGGACCTAAAAGTGCATTGGAACACTTGCGGGCGTAAGATAATTTAAAACAGATCCAGATAAAATGAAAATAACAGAATATGCTTATGTCCAAAGCAAGCAACTTGCAGAACGCAGCGGATTTTCATTCCGCGGGCCTGACTCGGCGTGTGATTGTCTGCGTGAACTCAAATGTGTCCCAGCGTTATGAAGTGAGCACTAAAATCGTGAGCTTTAATCAAAACGAAAAGACAATCGTTAGGAGGTAGAAGGTTGGTTGCTCTGGAAGATAGAAAAACAACGTAAAATGGTTGCCCACGTATTCCGCTTTTGTCAGCAGGTTTGAATGGCCGGCAGGAGATACGCGGTTGCATGATAGCTTGTGATAGTCTAGTGAGACGAACGACCGCAGGCAGGAGGATCCGTCTCATAAGCAGGCCAGATGGAATTTTATTCCCTGCCAGTAAAGGTAATTAGGTAAAACTCGTGAGAACGCAGTTTGCGAGATACACGCTAAAAGTCTTCGAAACCCACAGTGGGCAAGTCTACTTAGCGTCCACTATTCTGTAAACTAAAACGTGATTATAACCTTCGGATTGGCGAAAGCCAAAAAACGATAATTACTGCTACCATTTTGTGATCCTTACTTTCCGCCGTTGGGCGGAGCGCAGTTTTATTTCGCAGTGGTTAAAATAAACTAAATATCTAGATGAGGAATAACTGCTCATATTTTACAGGCTTAAAATTATTTGCTTTTTTGGAGAGCATGTGTATGCGCTGGTTATTTTGCGTAAGGAGGTGGATGGACTATCCTGACATGATGACAAACTTCCAAGAGACAATTCATCGGAGTAAACAGTGCATATTATTTAATCCTAGGGCGTTTTATGAGTTGGTAGATAGGCAAGTGTATAGCAGTCTGTAAGCTACATGTCCATCATAAATTCTCTAAGGGTGTTTTTGGTTCAAGTAAGTAGTTGCATTATAAAGGAAGTTGGATGAACTTGCATATTTGCCGTAAACGGCGCCGACTTTCGGCGGCACACGACGCTTGGGTGTACAGTCTGACAAATTATGCGTACATCATGAGCAAACCAAGTACGCATTTTGTTGCGTCATCATACAAAGAGATACAATTTAGATATGTCTTCATATTGCGTAAGAGCTGAAAATGTGTCCAATACATTGTCGGCAGCCCGGCTTTTGACGAATTTTCCTTCAAAAGCACTCACGCCTATTTGGAAGCAATTTACTTGCCATTGTGACGCATAAAAACGGAACAATCACCCTCCCTATGTTCTTGTCAGAAAGTGTCAACAATTTGTTTGTATGCATTGTTTTCGCAAAGCCCATGCTTCTCTCCGTAAGGGTTCAATAGCCCTTCGGCTTTGCTTTACTTGGTCCTGTGTAGAAGCCTACACTGGTCGCAGAACTCGGTGCCTATCCAAATAATTCCTGAGCACAACCCAGAATGGCTGAGATGAGGTGAAATCAGGTACAAATGCAGCGAAGTTGATGTCTGCCATCCAACAGACCTCAATGATGATTTTTGCGATACGTTCAGGGTCACACCAAACTACCCAGATATCGGTGGGTCAGCGTCTACCGGCAAATGTAGAAGTGGCCGAAATTAGGTTACTCAAGCCGGTCTTATGTGCACAGAAGACCCCTGTAAATCCGGCATTATCCACTGCCAAAAGTCACTCTGCCTGTTCTCTCCGCCAAATTCAATTCCCAAATGACATAGTTCTTCTCAACCCTTCCCTATCCCCATTAGCCATCATTAATTGAGTACGTCGTTCTTCACTGCCTCTTCTTTTCTCATACATACATTGGTAGAACTATAAATCTCTTTCCTTTTGTCCCGTAATATAAATTTAAGTAGGCAAGCAGGGCAGGATTTAATGGTACCATTTGCTCCAATGACACATTCCATGCAGAATTTGTACGCCTCAAGTTAGCCCTACTTAGGCGAGGATATCGTGCACGTTTCATCCACAAATACAGCAACTCTTCATGATCAAAACTGACAGAACATACAGTTTCGAAAAAGCCCATCTTCTATCTTTGCTCTTTAATGGCGGCAGTATTTTAAATACTATCAAACGACGGCTGCGTTACACCAATGATAGGGCATACAATGCAGCCGAACGAGTATTATGCAATCCTACTAAGCCTCTTCTGATTCCACGGGCAAAGGATGCCTTGCCAAAGCACGCCACTTCAAACTGCGTTTGTGAATTCACATTAACTTGCAGATGCAAGTACATTGGGCAAGCGCAATGGCAGTTGGCAGCCAGGTCTATTATGCATCTGCCCAGATTGCTCCTAAAGTAAGAAAATAAAATCCGACGTTCCTCCATTACGAAACACCTGCTTGATAGTGGTCACTCCGTCGATCCCAAAAACTTCCTTCCGAGTACTTGTTCGGTCACGAACAGCTCGGACATTGCGTCACCTAAAGGCGGCCTATAGACGACGGGTGAAACCACATCCTTGTAAAGAGTTAGAACACGTGATTAGCCTAACATTGCCAGGGTAGCCTCTAGCTCCATGATTTCCCCTTCCCCTCTCACTTTTCGCTCGTTAACTCCCCCTTTTTTCACTTTCTTCCCCTATGGTGTTTGAGCTACTAACTTTATCGATTAGCCTGCTTTGCCCAAAGCAATGACCTTGCTGTTTCTGCATTGATTTTCTGCCCGAATTCAAATCTGTTTTATCCTTCCCACTCGTTATCTATGTTATGAAGCCATATGACGCAGCTGACGAGCCGCCGCGAAATTTTTTGGTACCATTAAATCCTGCCCCGCCTGTCTATTTCAGCTTCGTACCGGGGACAAAATGCATTAAACATACATCTAACTTAAACTCCTTTACACTCAAGTGGAGAGCTATCCTGACATGTGTCACTGTCAACGACTGTTACGTAGCGGCAAAGCAAGCATTTGCATACTTAAGTAGAACAGTTTAAAAAAACACTACGGTGGACGACAAAATCGCTTGCCTGATTTCCGAAGCCAGTCAAATCTTGGGCTGCCTAAAGACCTGCTTCATTTTTTTCCTCTAAACAAAACAGAATGTCAAATGCTGCTGTCCTAAGAGTGATCTTGCACGGAGCGGAGATGTGGACTGTCTAGGAAGGCTAGTCTAACATAGCCAATCATTCTCGCCTTAGCCGCCTCCAAAGACTCATGAATGTGAAGTGGAAAAGGGGATCCCGGAAGCTAAAATCATGGCGGGTACCGGCGTCCTGAGTAATCACGCAGAGCTGAGGCATATACATCTGGGATGGGTTACTCACGTTGTTACGATGGACGACAGACGTAAGATGCAATGAGTATTATACAGTGATGCAGCTTCGAATGGTTGTAGACATGGCTGAAAAGAGCGTCGCCACAGGGACTATCTTCACGATCATGCCAGAACATCCGCTTATCAATTCGGTAGCCTAATAGAACGTCGGTGAAGATTAGCAGTTATGGAGCACTGATGCAAAAACCCGAATCTGAGCCAACAAAATAGCCGCTGCCATGATAGACGAAACTCCCGTAAGATACAAGTATTTCAGAGCAACGAGACCATCGCTCAAATTTGTTGTCACATCTGAACTGTCCGTAAACTTGCCAGACACTGATCGACTTTGTTGGACACCTGCGGATCTAGTTTATTGTCAGCACAAACACTTACCCACTTTTCACACAACACATCACAACCGTTATAAGATGCACTAATGAGGACGCTCATGTGTACCCGCAAGCGATTACCGTCACTACCCCTATCACCAACAAGGTGGACTCAATTCTAACGCGTCATTAATGAAAAGTCACTTTTTCGCGAACAGTCCTGATTGGTAACCTTGGAATTCAAACTACTAATCCGGCGAACTATTGCCTGTAGTGTACACGTAGTTCTTCAGGCACGACCCAGTCGCCTAAAATACCCTAGGACATTTAGACACTGACAGTGGGATTTACCGCAATATGTTATCAGAAAGCATCTGCTTTTACATCTGCAAATTACTACTTCTATTATACTTGTACCACCACCATCTCTAACACCATCCCCACAATCAACACCAAAAGACTAGTGGCAGCGTTGTCACGATTGAAAGAATTGCTACACCGCCAACTCATTAGTCACATTACCTTACTGTCCATACTATTTTTCATAATAAGCCTCGTGGAATAGTTGCTAATCTACTACACAGAACCGGATACCGGTGTCAGGAAAGTTAATATACGTCTGTCGCATCCTCCCAGCCTGTGAACCTTGACCAGAGACATTTCATCATTGCACGGGCCCACTCGGACATATATGTCTTTGCAAAATATCCCGGCAAAACCTAGCAGACGTTAAATTGCTAACGCGCATTACTCCGCCGACAGTTCGACCGTCGATTTCAATGATGTCCACAGCGCGCTCCAGAACAGGGTGAGAGCGCAGACGTTCGCTTGATCGCGAATCACTATACAGCCATAGTTGACTTGCACAACATCGATCTCACCCCCTCCTTCCACACCTTTGCCAAATGTCATGACCAAGTTAAGGAGATCAGAGGTGGCGGAATGCGCATGTGGTTGGCATGCCGAAACCCTCAGCCAGGTGTACCATCACATTCACAACGGACACTGACCAGGATTTTACACCACAACATAGATAGGGAGCGCCACGGATCTTACTTGGTGCAGATTCAACCCCGAACTGGGCGTGCCACCACAACCCCAATTTTGGCGCATTCGCAATAACGCCTGCCGGACTCCGATCCAGCCGTATATTGCTTTAGAGCACCTACCGCGTGACCCCTTATTAGGGGCAAATGCACCAGCAAATACATCGCACAACAGCACCCAACACAGGGGCAGAACGTGTACCGCCTACCTGAGTAAAAAGTATGTTAATTGTTGCAACCTGATGCTAAACATGATCGTGTGTGAGGCAGTGATACACCCAGTTGCAAATTTGTCCGCAACTGGACCCAGACACCGCGACAAATGAGCGACAGGCGCGGACAATCAACTGACGAACACGAGAGGGAAAAATACGTGAGGTCAATCCGGCGGAAGATATTTCTACAGCCATCAGGCCACATTTGAGGCCCTTTGAACGCATCATGATACATTATTAACTGACTGGATAACTTGGTCCTCATGTCCAGTTCTGTGCCATGGTAGGACGACTGGCTAGGGAAATGGAAATGAGAACCAGTGGCTGCTTCTCAATGCCATCCGTATGGGTATCCCGCTAACGTGAGATCGGGGCCCCTTTCTGTAAAAACCCGGCTCATTGGGCTTGAACAGAGGGTACATAGTACTCATGGCTAGGAAGTTTAATATTGTTGGCCATTCTGACCAAGTCTGCCTCGGTTATCTTTAAAATGTCCTATAATCCTAAGTTTGGGGGGGGAGGGGGGAGCGAGGAGAGGGTGCCGCCGATGGGCCGCAAGCCGGCGTACGCAAGACAGTGGTGCCACGTCAACTTCATGGTACGCACGGTGGCCGTTGTTGCCCGGTACGGTCGAGATGCTAGAAGAAGCGTATATAATGCTACCAATAATTTATCGAAAACGAACGCATGCTTGCACAACAGTCATTTGAAAATATGGTCGTGGTTTTGCAATTTTTCATGTATAGCTTGTGAAACACCAATAATCAAGACGACCACGAAACAAAGTTTGCAGTGTTGGCCTGTGAAAGACATTTCGGCCGAAACCTGTTTGCCCCCGTCATGGATTCCATCAAAACATAGTGCCGATGTTATTGATATGGGTATATGTGCCGGGTCGTTTGCTTTCGGCAGTTAAATTCCTACAATCCATAAAACACGCAAATCCTCCTTGTGGGATCCAACCCAGGCGACAGTTTTGTTAAAAGTGGGTATCTTAACAACATCCTGAATAATGAATCGTCTAATTTTAAGGAAACTCACCCACAAACGTTTTTGAAGGTTTCATCCGAATGTCAATATGGATATTTAAGTCTACTTCACCGGCTTCAGCGGACTAACTGCGTTGTGATTACAAGTCACCAACGAAGTTTTTAGTTTGGACACGTTGGCTGAGCCATAACACTTCTGGATATCTCGATGAGCTCTGACTGGAAAATTAGAGAACATGCCACAAACGCATGTGTAACGATGAGTGGCCAGTTAATGAACAGGGCATTTCGCAGCTACGTTATGTAGCGGCAAACGCAGCCGGAGCTTTACTCCTCCCCAGTAGCTTTGTTGTCAAAATGACGAGTCATACATCGCATGAGTTCAGTCAGTTTTGAATTATCATAAAAAAACAAAGATAGAAAAAAATAGAAAACTAATCACCTTCTATAAATCATCTCAACAACTTCGCTGATAGAAAGAGTTCATGATGGTTTATTTACTACAATGTATGAAACAATATAATGTATAAATTTAAGCGGTTTTAGTAATAAAACAGAAGACAGTCAACTAGACAAAAGGATCAGTATCAAGCAGTAAGATTAAGTCCGCCAAAAAACGTGCTTGTCATTTTTCATTGAGTTGGGTAATTAGATTCACTGTGCACTAATGGCGTGGTGAATTCGGACAAACAAAGCGCGTTAGAAAATAATTTGACTGGCCTATTTTGGGTGAATATCTTTATCCCTTTAAACAATTAATACCCGGTTACCATTGCAATGCATTCTTTCAAAATAAGAACAACAGTTTTTTTTCAAAAAACACGCTTCCTGATGCTGGAGTCTTATTATACCTCTCTTAATTGAGTAAGTTTGCTGTTGATTTTGTGAATATTTAAATTTAGAATGAACTTCTGAATTAACGCTTTTACCAAAAGTGCTCATATTTTTAAGAGATTCCTCCCCGAAATAGTTAACTTGACCAGGGCGCAAGGAGGGGTTGGGCGTGTCCAGTAATTGCCGATGGCTCTTAATTTACACTGATACGCATTTTGTCCGGGAGCTTTGATGTTCAGCACGGCTTAATTGCCGTTTGTGAATAAAACGTTAAGTACGGTCAGCGTCTAAGTGCCTACCTACAGTCATGTTCACCAAAGTCTGAGCTTTTCGAAGAGTCCCGGAATGGAATGCGCATAATCTAAGCAGTTACCCGCCAGTACATTAAAAGGACCGCTTGCAGGCCCGTCTGGTGCTCGCATTTTAAATCACTACCACGTTCACCAGCATGCAAACCATAGCCGTATAGACTAGAAGAACAAAAGAGTGCATTATTCTTTTTGACAGTGCACATCAGAAATCAACCTTATTTTACGTTTTGAATGCTTTCATGTAGGCACAGCAATTATTGAACAGGCAAAACAAGTTTAGACAACTTTTCCCATGCAAATGAACGTCCGTAGTTTGCAATGCTCAAGGAGGAGTGGAACATTGCAAAGATCGGAAATAACGAAGCGGAAAAACGTGAATGAATTTAAAACAAACGGTGGAAAAAAGATGGATGTGGGCTTGCGTGCGAGGGTCTGCCAACCCGGCATTTCGTTCTCACACGAAACAAGCAAACCATACTCCCAAGCAGAGTCCGAAGTGTCGGAAAAGGCTGAACTCTTCGCTCGTGGCATTTGTTTAGGGCAGGTAAGGGAAGTCAGGATCTGACTGAAGGCAGAGTAACGTGTCAACACATTTAAGCCTGAGAGGCGACCGCCGTCAGTTTCGTTCTGGCATCTCCTGCAGAGTGTGCCACTGCGCTATCGGTCTGCGCGGATTAGCTAGCATATCGGACCAATGGCGAAGTGCGGCACCGGTTGCGTTGCAACCCAAAACGACTCGTCCAATTGGCTCCGAGGTTCCTATCCTATCGTAATCCACGACGGTCACGATTAGACTGACCTTCTGAAAGTGGGAACAATGCGGTGGACTTTAAATCGTTCTTTGTAAATACCAAAATCGATGTAAAGAACAAGGCGAGAACGGTCAGAGAAAAGAATCTTTAGCATTGACAATCCTTATGCAAACATGAAGTCCTTAGAAAGAGTGCACGTTCCTGACTGCAGAGCATTCAGATGATCAGATAGCGGTCTGCCGGTGTTAATTTTAAGTTTTCATAAAGCAAGATCCTTACTCATTGAGGTATATTTGCAAATCCCACTCGCCGGACGGCCAATTCTGCTACTATGCAGTTTAGTATTGTGCTAAATTTAGGTTACAAATACATTTTAAGCTATAAGAAGTCACAAAAACGTAGTCTCTAAGTGAGATGGGCAGCTTGCTTCGCAGGAATCCACAGTGACAACGGCTCAGCAGCCAAGTAGTTCGTGGTTGGCAGATAAACGCAACTCATTGCCAATAGAAGTGAAGAGGCGGGTCCTAGGAAGTAGTCTTGAAGAAGAAGACACGATAACTCGGACAAGATTTTTGTTGGCCTGACGTTTTGGATTCCTGCTCGAATCCATCATCAGAGACAACAGCAGATACGTGTCTGCTGTTGTCTCTGATGATGGGTTCGAGCAGGAACGCGAAACGTCAGGCTAATAAAGCCCTTCTCACAGCGATCGTGTCTCCTTCTTTAAAACCCAACTCACCTTAGATCTTAAAAAGTCAAGTTGGCAAACGCGTGTTTTCGGTAATTCTTCGCCAGGCCGATACAGTTGAATGAAAGAATGAAAATGTACAAAGTCAACAGTGTTTATAGGTGTCTCAGGGGCAATGAGTCATTAACACTCATCTTCTTCACGCCGCCTGCATGACAACGTCGGTGGCCTTTGGTCCTTAGGGCTGGGGGAGGGAGGTAAGTGGGTTTTTGAGTGATGTTCTTGTATTGAGTACACGGAGTACCCATCACCGCAATCAGGGATTTGAGGCGGCATGCCATCATAACATGAGGTTGGCGTTGGCCACGGCAGAGAGAGCGCTTGTGTCATGGTTTTCTGACCACATAGCCCCGGATTCGCTAGCCGTATAGACACAGCCTCGGCCGTTGCTAGTATCCGTTGGCGTAGGCCTTTAGAGAAGCTTGTTGGTGTTCGATAGACAACCTGAAATGCTTCCTTGGCATCGACTCGGTGATCCGTATCGATTAAATCTGCGAGAATAGAACTTGAAATCGATCGGGTCACACCTCTGTCTAGCCAGGCGGGCATATGTTCACGCACCCTCTTTATCAGGCGTCTCGTTGTGCGGCCGATGTATCCCGCTTCACAGCAGCAGGTGAGTGAGTAGATGCACACTGACGTGGCCTCCAACGGTAGTCTATCTTTACCTCCCAAACGTAGAAGGGGAGAGTTTATGAAACATACATGTAAATTCGCCGCGGGGAATGCTGTCGTGAGAGATGTACTTAAGCGCCGTCTGATTAGTTCGCTCGCTGCGTCCCCTACAGAAGGCAGTCTTATGAATACATCTTTCTTTTCTGCAGTGGCAACAGTGAGCTTTGCAATGCGTTCCCTAATATTTCGAAGGATAAATCTATCTGGGTATACGTTCTCGCGGAGTGTGTTTCGCAGCTGCAGAAACTCTGTTTCAATAGCTTCAGGTGAGCAGATGCGCCTCACTCTAGCTGCCAATCCCTGGACTAGATTTCGTTTGATGTTGAGGGGAACGAAACTGTGGAAATTAACGTATTGTTCTGTTCAGGTTCTCTCTCGGAACACCGTGCGCTGGATAGACCCATCGTCCTGCCTGTGTAGAAGGACATCGAGAAACGCAATTTCGTTATCTGCCTGAGGCTCAGCAGTGAATCCTAGCGGGGGGTGCGCATTGTTGAACTTTTCGACAAGGTCGTCGATATCGGTGGTACCATCCGTCATACAGAAGATGTCGTTCACGTACCAACCGTAGAAGACGAGGCAATGAATGGTATCTTGCAATCGTGTTTCTTCGACTTTGCTCATACGAACATTTGCAAGGAACGCTCCAAGAGGTAAGTCCATTGCCACGCCATCTATCTGTCTGTATAATTGACCATTGCACGGAAACTGCACATTTTGTTAGCAACGCGTCAGTAGTTCTTTAAGCGTATTTGCTGGCATGTCTATGGGGTAGATCGTATCAGGAATAACATCATAAAGATAATTTATCGTTTCTTACGCAGGCACGTTGGTAAACAGCAATAATGCATTCAGTGATAACATCCTCTGTCCGCTAACGTTAATATTTTTTATAGCTTCAACGAACCCAAAGGAGTCGTTCAGACTTCAAGGATACAGATGACCTTGCAGTGGATTCAGTCTATCCACTAACCATTTTCCAACGGCGTGATAGGGTGGATTCCTCATATCCAAGGTTGGACGTAGAGGCATCCCCTGTTTGTGGATTATTGGAACACCGTACATCCTTGATATTGTCGTGCCCACCGGCCTCAGTCATTCACACTCTTTATTACACAAATGACCTTCTTTGCAGAGATGTTTGAGAATATTCGTCAACTGGCCCTCGACAGCCTCTGTGTGATCCTTATCTTTCTCGAATTTTGAAGATTTGAAACAAACCGACAGTATTTCCTCTAGTTTTGCCACATAATCCTTTCTGTCCATCAGTACTACTCCTGAACCCTTATCTGGTCTGGTTAGCACAATGTCTTTATTTTTGCAAAGTTCCCTAAGGCTATCGATGTGAGCCCTTGTCAAGAAACCTTCGCTTATCGGAGCCTTCCTTAGATACTGTTGGGAGCAGTTAACTACAGTTGACCAGAGACAATCAATTTCTTTAGGAGCGCTGAGTTTTAGATCTGTGGTCTGACTAAAGAGACTCTCAGATTGGATTTCCAGCTTTAACTGTTTCGACATCCACCGTGCAATACAAAACTTAGTGCTAAGAGCTAGTACTTCTAGGAGAGCTTTATGAAGACGTTCTGAGGAATATTTATGTACGTACCGTTTCGGATTGTTCGGAAGTACGGTCTGAGCATTTACTGACTGGACGCTTCGTAGGAGCTTAGTCCACCTGGTCTCTATTCTTTTAATTCTGACTGCCTCTGCATAGTCTTTAAATGCCAGTCTCTCGTAGTTTTCAAGACGGTCAAAGACCCCTGCTCTCTGACACAAGTTCCGGTAGAATTCTTTAATCCTGGCATTAACTGTCTCAATGTGGCTTTTGCATGTCGTTTAAATGCAGTTGAAGTTGCGGCGGTATTATTTCTTCATAAGTTTTGTCAGTAGTATTTGAGATGTTCACCCTGTTCAGTACATCCTGATAAGAATTTGCTTGTCACCTGTGCCTTCGCAAGTCCGGTGTTAAACTTGAGGAATCCATTGAATTCCTTTACCACCGAGGGATCTTTGGATTGTCTAAGTTCATCTGAGATCATCTGACTGTTAGTCGTTGGTTAACTCCTGAACTGTCATTCTGTGGATCCGACTGCAAAATGAAGTATTATCATTGGTGGTGCTGTGAAGATCTAATCCTGCTCAGGCTAATTCAGCGGTTGTACACAAACACCAATGATGTGTACTGCTTACGGTAAACTCAAACTTAGACTAAGATGCCACTTTTTCTTTTGTGACCGATATTAGCCTCGCAAACCGATGCAAAAATGTCGGAGATGTGTAACTTTTGCAACCAAATTCAATTGGTCATAACGTAGACGATTGTAACAATCCTTCAACCGTGTCACTGGTCCATGTATTTTACGCAGTGATGGAAACTGTGCACATGAATTAGTGTTGCCTTCCGGCACGAATACAGGAAAAAACGCGCCGGTTTATGGCGTCGGCTAGTGCAGGCAATTGGTCTTATCTGAAAGCCAATCCTGCTTTCTGTACCGTTTTTTTGTTGTTTATTAGTATGCACGCGTAAGTTATCATGTACGGGCAAATGAGCTAAAAATCCACCGCCAGAATTCCACTCGACTGCCCCTTCAAAGCCAAGCCGGAATTATCAGTGACAGGCGGATATCCAGTGACCAATTTTTCCGTTTTTTGTCTATCCTCTGCGTACTGTCTTACAGTAAACAGATTGGGGATGTTAAATGCATAAAACAACTTTATGTTTGACTGTCCAAATGCTCTTTGGTAAAGGAGATATCTCTTTGCTTTTTCTAACATAAACCAAAACAGGACAAGATAACGCTGGTTGGAAGAAAGGCATCGAAAGTTTATGGAACCACTACGTCAGAACTCGGCCGGTATTTACTAGCCCAATGCGTTTTACAGCCGCAGTTGTGGATATTAATTAAAAATGCCTTTAGCTCTAAATGAGATACTGAACGGTGTAAGTTAGATGTAGCTTACAGAGTTGTCAGTTGCACTTGAAGGTCTGGCCTGGCAATATTGACAACTAAAGAGTCAATGAGACTATAAAACACCGGGCCATAATGTAATGACCCCCATGCAGACATAGCCTCCCTATGACGTAGACACGCAGGGACACTAAACTTCACTTAGCTGAAGAAGGATGCTAAGTGTTTGGATTTCTAGTCGCCAAAGAGCGCATGACAATTTAGTGCATCTAGCGAACACGAATCATTGTAACGTAAATCACTGCCGAAAGCATAACATAACTATAACATCACAAATATTTTAATGTGGAAAGCAGTTTAATAGGTGAAAAGGACTTTACGCAGACAGGATGACCGTATTTCGATCGAGTAAATTGTCATTGACAAAATAATATCCCTGACAATAGTGCACTCTTTTACGACGTGGTTTATACCACAGACTTTTATCAAACTGACTTTTCACAGTTTGAATGTATGAATTCCATTACCACGTAAAACCTTGGCGCATAGAAAAGTTTAAAAATACTATCCACAGGTGTGGTATTCAAAAGCGTCTCCTATAAATTGGTTTTTCATTCAGTCAATATTTTTTTAAAATTAATTAGACCCGGTCAAAGTAAACAATTTTATCAAAGCATAGTTATCTATACTTGCAACTGTAACAGTTTCATATAAGGCTGGGTGTGCTAGTATTCCTTAGGGCCGGTTAGAGGACTAAAATTACAGTTGGTGTGCTGTACCAAAAACGACAACCGATATTTGGGAATGTGCTTTCGATCTGTCGTCAGTTAAAACGTGTTGTACGACTGATTATCGTGAGGCATAGTCCAAATATATTTCGGGTATACCATAGTGTCCTCTTTCGGCTCAATGTTTCCCTAAAAATGACTTTTAAATTTAAAGAGACATCGAGCATCAACACGAAACATCCATACTGCGTAATTAATCATTCCTTTGGAATGCATATTGCAAAGGTGACCGAAAAGACGCTCCTTTAATAGGAGGCATTCCGGACATAGACGAGAAAATATTGAACTATGCTACATGATTGCTATTAATAAAACTCCACCATAGTATCATTTTTAAGTCAAAAAAACCATTCCATAACTTCTGCTTTCATATCCTGATCTATCACATCTGCTGTACTGCCAAAGTACGCTGTCGCATAATTTGAACTGATATTGATTTTTTGAGGAGAGTAATGCCTTACTGAACACATCAAGCGGATATTCGGCTTTCGTACGGTTTTGTGAGGAGCCGCAGTACACGCAAAAAACCCTTCTTCCTTACACCTTAAACTGCGGACACAGACTGTTTTTCTGCTACAATCCCCAAAAAAGACCAAAGGAAGTCTATCGTTGAGTCGCGTATTTGAGCAAGAGAACTATTTAGAAAAAATCAAATGAGTTTTACCTGAATATGGTCAAAAGGCACATCGAAAGTGAAGGACTCATTGTAATACGGGTTCAATGTGTACTTTTTAATGGTTGTCTTCTTTTTCTTTATTCTTCGTCCTTGCAACATTAGTGAAAGCTTCACGTATGGATCTAGAAAAATAAAAGATAACATCTCGTTAGTTTAGGCTTTTTGGAGTAAAGAAACGCATAAGTTGGAAAGTTACCCTACTAACTATTTGATAATATTTGTTTGTGTTGAATGTATTTGTTTTTATGAAGGTGATTTTAGTTGACTTGCCCTCGGAGTATAAGAGAATGTCCCTTTCTGTGAACAAACAAGCACGACGAAAAAACCGTTTTTCAACGAGACAAAGCATGCATAATTTTTTTGCGTCAAAGCTAAGTGCTTTCATTTACTAATAGGCGCATCGGCTGTGCGATAGAAATCTGCCGTAAAAAGACGGGATTGCCCGTTGTATCTTTAACGCCGTTTTTTCCACCATATAGTCAAAACATCTAGCGAACTCCTATTCTCGTCTAAAAGCTCATACTTCTGGGGTAAACTAACCCTTATAGGAGGACAAATATGACTATGTTAGCACCAACGATCTTATATTCAAAACCTATGTGAACTCTGTTTTATTTGGAGAGGCAAGACACTTTGAAGCATAAAATTAAAAGATCAATCTGGGAGCGCGTGAGATGCCATCTATCATCTGTGCCCTTTTTGCTTGTATTTTCAAGCTTCTAATTAGACTGTGAGTCACATTAAACGTAATTGACTGTTTACTCTGCGTTAGCGTTTTAGGTGTTTATTTGCATTATCAAATCGTTTGCAGTTAGCGATATGTTTGTACAGAGCTCTGCTAAATGTTTTCGGCAGAGGTTACAAACGCGGTCTAATGGTTTGTCGAAACAGACGGCTTTCCATATTGATGGTCAAAGTTAGTGCACTTATCAACGCAGCCAACGCCCTCAGAGTGGAGTTTACGTGGTCTATCCGTTCTTTTAATTAGAAAGTGTTGGCGATAAAAGACGAAAGCTACGTTCTGCAGGCAAACTGCAGCAGGGAAAGGGTGTAAGACCTTACGAAGTTGATGTATTCTGTGGACCCTGCAATATTTTGAATGGTAAAAGAGGAGTTTTACACGCGGGACACAGGATATAGAACAAGCGAAACGCTAAAAACGGAAAAAGCAAATTTCTGCCGAACGTTTTATTGTATGCTGACAGATGTCGAAGGAAGTGCGATAATCTAAGAAATAGAAGATGATTAATTTTTAAAAAGTGAATATTGGTGTTCGCAGTCATGCCGAATCTTAGTGTGCATATCAGAGTTGCTAGATATGTGGAGTCCTACACCCTACCTTACGCAATCTGTGTACTCGAAATACTACATTCTTCCTCGCGGCTATTTAAGCTGTCCTCGTTTTGCAAATTTCGTCAGCTGCATCACCACATCTCCTATAAGGAATGATATTCACGCGTAAATATGCTTCACAAAATGCGCGCATGGTTCTCAGTGACGATCGGGATAAAATAGGTGACTTTGAAATACGTTGGTTTCCCTAGATTCGACCAATACGTTTTTTAAACTAAGGACTTACTATGACTGCCCTAGGTAAGGTGGGGTAGGAGGAGCCGCTACGCATGAATTATTGATTGTGGTAGAGAACAATTTCTGCATTTAATGGATGTGGTGTAATATCTTGCTCGTGTCATGCGGAAATGGTTTGGGCAGGCGCGTAGGCATGCCAAAGGTATCAACGCAGCTGCTACCACAAGCGGGCGCATTGGTAGCAAAAAACACTTTGTACATTAATTACACTGTCTGATTTTAATGACCGCCAAACCACGGTCACTGTGCGCAAGATTATAAATCCAGCCATTTTGCTCACTGAGCCATCTTTGGTTTCTGTTGTTGTACCCCGTCGGATGTATGACGGAGTGCACAAATCCGACTATAAATGACGTTTGCCAAGATGTCCTATTGGCCGGTTGGAGATCCAGACCTGAAATCCAAACTAGCGACTGCAGAACGGCCAGCGGCAATAAATTACCGCCGTGCAAAGCCAAAAGACCCCCCAGTGTCCTCTTTGGGCTTTTGCCGCGACGCAAGTCGGCGCCGAGGACATGAGCGCAGGCGTCATTTATCACAAATGTCTCTTCGCCGACGAATGTTCTGCCACTGACAAGAGCTTACAGATAACATCTACTAGCTTATAAATGGGCTCAGTCCACTAACCTACTTAAGGTAAGGTATATGGTAAGGTCATAGGTATGGATGTAGATGTGATTGTTGAGCTACCTTTTGAGCTAAGGAGTGGCTTATGCAATGTTTTCCGTCTGTTCTTTCCTCTTCTCGCTTCCCCCCCCCCTATGCGCTAACCTAGGGTCGAATAGCAACAGGGATAGAGCAATAATCATGCACCCGTTATTGCCTATTAATGAGTACAGTGACTTTCGCCGTCAAAGAGCAACGGCATCCAACTCCAAACAGTAATAACATTCGCTTTTTAGGTTTCAAGCAGCATAAAAATCGACAGTGTGGTGGTTCAACGGATCTCCAAGGCTAGCCAGGCCTTCAATAGGCTGCAGGACGCCCTACACAATCGCCACGGGCATTAACTGAAACCGGATGTAAGGAACTGCTAGTGGGTGTCTACAGGAAAGCCAGGAAACCCAGTCAATTCCATCTCAGCTGCTGCTAACCTAAGTGCTTACGGAGCCGGAATCTTCAGCACGCACGCCCTGTTGAGGTAAATGTAACTGCGTTGGAGCAGTCGCCTCGTGAGCAGGGATGACGAACGCCTACCTAGACGAATCGTTTGCCGTTATGTGGCAAATGGGTCTCGTCGACAAGGGGGTGGGCAGGAAAGAAACTATAAGATGATCTTGAAAAACTATAGCAAGCATCTGCAAATCAGAAGGGAGACCTAGGATGATCCCGCCCAGGAAAGACAGCCTGCAGAACTGTAGTGGAGATTGGGACAACAATTTACGAAGCGAACCGGGCCGTCACTACCAAGGCCAAAGTGGCGGTTCTCAGGTCTCAAGCGCCACCGAACCATAACGTCAACACTCACCCCTTTAAAAATGCATATGCTGCGAAAGAGCATTTTCCGCTCCTATTGGCCTCGTCACTCATCTCCGGATCCAATGAAATCCGACAGCTTTATCCCTCGCCTGCTCTAACGCCCCTTATCGTTCCGACCGCGACAACTTCCACCGCGCTTCTGACAACATAATCCATCAAGGGTACCGTTTATCACACCTCTGTTGCTCTGTCGTCTACCCCCACACGGCCATAACACCCGTGGTACGGATTACCGCCCTGTGAACTCCCAGCACCGATGAGAACGCTCCCACGCCCCGTCAGTTACTACCCTCAACACCACTGCCCCATCGCCAGCAATGTGGACTCAATCCCAACCTCTCCTCGTCCCGTTCGCACCTCCTGGCGAAGGCAACAGCCTGTTTGATCGCTTTCAAATTTATTGCGCTACGACCGGCACACCAGAACCAGGGACTCAGATATACATGGTTTGTATTCGACTCTACTGTCCTCATTGGCACGCGCATTCATTTACCACGTAGACCCTCCTGGCTGCATGAGTAGGTACAACAGCGGGATTCACCGGCGTATTGACACACCAGCACACCTTGCAATCTAACAACTCTCCCATCTCCAGCTCTACTAACTCTCCCTTTCCCCAGTGAGATCACCATTAAGAGCATTACTATGGCAACCATCTCACCAGTTTCTAACGGTAACAATCGGGAGATGGCACCCAAAAAAATTCACGACCTAGAAATAATACCCTCAAAAGTGGACTCAAACGCCTTCAGGCTATATCAGCGGTTGCAGGCCTGCTTTCACGAACTACCTGGACTTTCCCTGACGTCCTAAAATGGGCCGGCCGAAGGAACATCGCAGGAGGTTACATGGACGATGGTCGCTGTTACCTAACCTTCCCCATCGTTACACACGTACACCTGAATATACGGCATACATTCCCATTATGGTAGTTTGTTACAAAACAAAATCATTTTTAAAAAGGATTAGTCTGCACCACATGGGACGGAACAGTTCCCAGGCATCTGTCAAAGACATGGCATTGAGGCCAAACCAAAGACGATACTGTACTTCGTCTATGTGAGTCCACAAAGCTCGACCACGTACAGGGCATCCCTCGTAGAGTTTCCTTTTCAGTCTACTCCAGTATGCCTTAATGACATTGGTGTGCCGTCCGGTGGTAGGGTCCTTGAAGTTCTTTGAGTGGTTAACAGAGAAATGTAGATAACCTTCTGAGGGAAGACGATTAAACGCCTTCCAATCGTCCGTTACCACCATACTGCCTTTGGCGGCTCATTTTGTAATAACGGAACGAAGAGAGAGCCAACTTCGATCATTTACTTGTTCAAATAAGGCTTTCCGTCGGCTAGTATCGTACATCCCCACCACCCACCACCCATAAAACCCCTCTTACCACCTGTCCTTTAGGACAGGCTGCTTTGGTCAGGCGGATTATGTTAAGTGCCATCTGCCGATTGTTACCCTTCTAGCGTACCCTATTCACAATACCGCCACCGCAACACATACGCATCACTCATCGATCTGGTTGGTCACTGGTTACCCCTACGCGCAGAGGATGTCGAACCGGTGTCTTCACTGCCAACATGCCCTTAGCGCACACCACACGACTGGCCACATCGAGCCCGCACATTCAGTTTCGGCCTACTCAATCACGGACGCATTCACGAAGACTACAAATAACATCGCCGACCGGACTCTATTATTACATGCCTCCTCCTCACCATCACATGCGTAAAACACGAAACCGTTCAGCATACACGAAATCGGCCCCTCTCGCACGAAATAAAAACATGCCGAAGTCCGAGTGCTTGCCGTACCAGCCACCTTTTCCCGACTATTTTGAGTAAATAATGACACGAGACTCAATAGGGGGGGAGAGGGTACGAACGTGCGACGGAAGTTCACTAGCACCACCAACTACTCACTGCTAAAGTCACGGCCCCTACGCCTACCCTGTTGTTGGGCACACAGTGGACTACGTTGGCACCGATGGTCGACCTCAGCCCGCTGTCGCTAACAGTTTTACGATAAAATCTTCGATGAGGATTTTAAACAAACTGAACCGCTTTTGTACAGAAATGCGTAAGAATAGGGCTTCAAGGGAACTATTGCATGAAATGAACATTAAGGTAAAACATAAAATCGAGGTGGAAGTCCATCGGCTGCTTCACTTTTGTCAATAGAAGCTTTTTTTCAATTTTCCAGAAACCTGTTTAAAGACGATGATAATTTATTGTTCGGTGATGATTAATATATTTTAACAGACGGTATTCTGCTGTCTCCGCAATTATTTACTGTTTAGTCAGTCTATCTGGCAGGTGTTTAGTTACACTAAAAGACTACTGCAGCTGAGACGTCGGACCTGATGCAGCAGACACTGTGAGTGCCATTTCCGGTTTCCAAGTCACATTGCCATACCATGCAAAGTTCTCAAACCTGAAAAACTGACATTCAAGCACTGGTTAAATGCTAATCTCGCAGGACGTGGAGTCTCAGGCAGGTGACGGTGAATGAGCTTATAATTATCTTTGCTTGCAACAGCACTTTCTAATTATGGGCTGTTTGCCGCTGCCTGCACCGCCTTTGAGCCTTTAGACCTTAAACACCAAGCACGTTTTTATGGCCGTCCGAGCTTTCTAGAAGGGGCAGATGAACGAGCCTCCTCGCCTCAGAAGCACATTCATCTTAGTAACTGCCGATGGAGTGCACAAGTGCATTTTACACGAGATTTTTCGACGGTTAAAAAATCTATCCGAAATCTTTGGCTTCAACAATGCCCCGCAGTAGAATAGAGCTGGTTACCACGCAAAAATATGAAAACCCTTCCTTTAGACGACATTTTATTGTTTAAAGTTTGCTTTTTAGTATAACCACATTGGAACGCTCCAAGAAAATGCAAAAATTATTTACAACTTCAAAAGACTAGTAAAAGCAACTTCAAGTCGCTTTCTCTTTGATTTTCGATGAATAACAATATTCCGTAGAAGATTCCGTCTCTTTCCAATATTTTACTCGAAAAAAGGGTGTAAATCGGTTTTCAAAGACCTCTCTAATTGCCGGATAATTTTGAATCCGACGTGCCGTTTCCAAACTACAAGCCCCATATTTTACGCGTACGGAAAACCATAAATGTCTCTATGGTATTAAGAGGAAGCCATATGGGTTTCATAAAATATGGCTGCGGATTAGAGCCATTTTGTTAACTTTCCAAACCACATTGGTTAATGTAGGGACATGTCGTTTTATGACCGGCAAGTTCATGGTATAAAAAATCCCGCAACTTTTTAAAACCAAATAATCCTAATCCTTTGAGCATCCACTTGAGAGAAGACGTTATTTTCTACCGAATGAGTAAAAGAATGAATATTTTCATGCACGTTTTCCATGAAATATAATTAGATGTTAAAGGGAATCAAAGATGAATGGAGAAAATTGCGTGCTTCATAGGTAGTCATTTTTTACGGAGTGTGGTTGTCACATGCGGCCAGTAAGAAGGTCGTTCAAAAGCCGGCATCCTGAGGTAACTTGCAGCGTAATGATTAGTTTTACAATCCTACTTAACCCGTCCTTTAAAAACAAAGACGCAGATCGGAATTTCGGTTGACATTTCATGAGGTAGCCCACCTACTGTTCACTTATTGCCTATATATTATCTGGTTTATATGTATTACGGTGCTTAACATTGATAGTAACTAAAACCGATTCGCATAAGTACACACAGCCTGATTGTAATTGTACAACTGAACGAATTTCGAAGCATTCCCTATCAGTTAAATTTATGAACGAGTAATCATTAAAGGGTAAGATGTGATTTGGTTGCTCCACCTGAAGAACGCAATACTGCTGGGCTTGGAGTTAAGGGTTAGGGTAAGGAATTCGGTTTAGGAGTTATGGCTAGAGGTTAGGGTTTAGGGTGAGAGGCTATGGAGAGGGGTCAGGTTTAGGGATAAGTGCAACTATTTCTCAACCATTCAAAGTACAACCGCGCATTCCCAATAGCTTTTCTTTTGCATAAAACTACTTGAACTAGTCGCCTTTTGGTTCCCCGACCCCACCTGCAAAAACCCCTATTACCACCGGTTCCGTATTAGAGGTGACTGGGGTTTGTTTATGTTATAGAGAGTGCAAGCAGCGTAGAGCCACGGCCTAAGGCGCTGAACAGGGAACCAAGCCGGCGACGTGAGACACGCGGGAAGTTAGACGGCCGACCGGGGTGCACTGCAGCGCCGAGCACGTGTGGTGGCTTTGCTCACGTGTGCGGCCCAATCAATGACTGGTCGGACATATTACAACCGTTTCCGCGGGGGGGGGGCTTTTGCGCAGACGGCGGCCAATCAGCGACCAGCACGTCCCGGGCTGGCACGTCATTGGACGGAATGTTCCAGAACACACAGGAGCCAATATAAATGGCGCATCTCTCTTATGAGTTGCAACCCCTAGTGTCCGCAAGTTATCAATAAAATGCTTGTCCTCCTTCCCGTCCTACCTTCCTTCCGGATCATAACAGTTTACTGCAGGTGGGCTTACATAAGCACATCCGAGCCATTAAAATGAGGGCACCCTGATTCTTAAGCTCTTTGAATAACTATAATTTTATTGGATTACTTAAGCATGTCTGATACCCTCTTCGGAACTTTCAAAAGAAAGCATTCATGAGGCAGCAGGGACGCGTAACGGGGTTTGAGCCCAGGTGATCCAAATGCTGGCCACAGAGAGCCAAGAATACGAGCCTGATGGCATGATGAACGAATCCGCTAAATGCAGAGTGGGCAGAAAACCTGTAAATCACGCGTGTCATGTAACATTTTAGTTCGTTGTCAAAAAGGTCTAGATTTCTAGCTTAAAGTTTCGAAGTGTCCAATACGCGTTGTGCTACAGTGATCAGTTGTTTTAGCAATGCGATCAGGAAGAAACCCATGTTGCGTTGCACAAGCAGTAATTCAAGCGTGGAAATATTTTAAAAAAAATTGGAGGTAAAACACGTGTTACAGTTCCTTCCACGTTCAAGCACGATTAGCTTAGGCCTAATTAGCATGCTTTCACATTGGTTAAACCTAATAAAATTGTCGATATTTGTCTTGAGAAGGCTAAAGTTATAGTGCCACTTGCTTCGGCTTAATCACAGCTGCTTCCGTTCTAGTCAGAAATAAAATTACAGCGGTCTTTAATACTTTGCATAAGAAAAAAACAACCGGGCATGTAAAAGTGAAAATCTGGTAAAGAAATATAACCACGGAACAGCAAAACGCATTTCTGCTTATCACATACTTTAGACACATTATTAAAAACTGTGTTTGCAGAGGTAAATTTTAACAACAATTTCAGTGGGCAAAACAGACCGTTGGTTGTCAAGACGGCTTAAACTCAATAACATCTGTCTTTAAATAGAAAATGGGGCGTTCATAACATACGACGCGGCAAAACTAGTTTAAGCGTAATCAATTATATGTGGAATTACCCTTGCATTGGAAATATTGACAACAGCAAAATATTTATTCAGTCAATATAACTATGGATCATTAGGGAGGCAGTGAGAAGAGAACGGGCAACCTACCGGACAAACCGCCCACATCCATTTTCTTCAAATTCTTTGCCTCCAGAATATTTACATTAAGCCGACCGGATGTTGGCACATACCGTAGGGAAAAGCAAATATCACCCAAACGATTCTCCTTTGAAGAAAACAAATTGTGTCTGTGCAGTAAAATGGCACTTTGTATCAAATAAAACAAGTATTTAATTCGACATAACCTTAAGAGATCGCGCTCAGTTTCGCTAAATCAAGAAATGTTAACCGAAATCCCAAAATGTATTTTCGACTAGAAAAGACTACTTCATTGGCGTTGTAATAACAATTACGGTATTGCATAATCCTATCATATGCCAGTTGATTCAAATGTTGGTTTTCGAATAAATTCTTTTCCGATTGCCTGTGAAAAACACACTGTAAAAATGACTACTTATGTCGGATTAATTTTTCTTACTGAGTTTCGATGCCTTGGTAAATATGTCGTAGGGGGCGCATATAAAATACTTTTTCTTTTACTTTTTTGGTCAAAGGATGTCTGCTTCAAATTTGTGCCTGAATTGTTCGGTTTAGAAGAACATTCGCAATTCCAAAATGGTTTTGAATACGACCTTTTGTTGCACCAGCATCTAGGGTTTCCAAACTACAGAATATACATTTTCCGTTTACGGAAAATCGCAGATCCCTCTATCCTATTGAGACGAAACAATGTGGATTTCATTCAAATTAGCTGTGGAAAAGGACCATATTGTAAACTTTACAAGCAACATTAGCATATGCAGAGAAACGACGTTTTATGAACGGGTAATTCACGGTCTTAAAATCATCTCCTAATTCCAAACATCTTAAAAACCGAATCATGCTCTTTTTTAAAGTATAACATTTAAAGGGGACGCAATTATCTACCATCTGGGCAAAGAAATGAATATTGTTAAGAATGTTTTCTGTGATGTGTAATTGAATTATAAAGGTTGCCGAAAACCAAATAAAAATGTCATTCTACTTGAGTAGTCATCTTTTATAGAGTGCGCATTTTTTCAGGCAGTCGAAAAGAAGTTCATTTAAACGCTGTTGTTTCAAAACAACTAAAATATCTTGGGATTATTCAGCACGGTAATTAATATTGCGACCTTATTTAGGTAATCTTGTCAAGTGAAATACGCATTTAGAATTTCGGTTAACATTGCACGATTTAGCACACTTAATGCAGATTGTTTTATTATGTAGTTCGCCAATACAGATGTAGATTATGTTATTTAAAACGCACTAAATGCTACATCATAGGCAGGTTTATCAATCTGCTGAAATCTATCAACTGTGACATTAGAACGTCAACAGCTAACTGGCAGTGTTGTAACAAGGAAACGACAAAGGCAGATATTTAATTTACATTTCGACAACAACACAATTATGCTTACGGGTTAAGGAGGCAGAATGAAACAACTCAGGAAGATTACATCGCTTAATACACAGTTGGAGATTTACGAGATGTACGATGAGAGATTTATTAAAGTGTTCTTATTGCTGGTTGGCCCATGCGAAATTGCAGACCTAGTAGGAACTGGTTTAAAATCTGTTATTTTGAAGGCTGCCGTCAGCAAACTCAGCAACAGCTTCAATTTGTTAGTACTATGCATTGAAATCTCTATATAGCCTTTTCGAGTTCTGACTTATTTTACAATAATTCATGTTCCCGTTAATACAGCTGTATTTGTAAGCAATTTGTGATTCGAAATATTTCATGTTATGGTAATATTAATCTAGTTTTTAATATCTGATCAGTTACTCCGGCCTGAGCCACGGGGAACTCCATCAAGCATCATTAGGGTTTCGCCATAAAAACAAAGTTTTTAGAAAAAGTCAAACCTACGTTTTGCGTACTTTCAGCAATGCATATGAAAACAACTTCTTTGGTTTATGATAAAGTTTTACCAAAACATATTTTGCATTAAACGAAAAACGGCTAACAGCAATACTATGCTGCTGGAAAGACTAACATGTAAACATTCCAGCATGCAATTAATTAGGTTATCGTCCCTAAAGTCTAAATGGTTACCAATCCCTATCGAAGTGAGGTAACATTTATGCAGCTGATTTCTTCTCAGGACGCAC
Organism: Spirometra erinaceieuropaei; assembly: GCA_902702965.1. Lineage (NCBI taxonomy): Eukaryota > Metazoa > Platyhelminthes > Cestoda > Diphyllobothriidea > Diphyllobothriidae > Spirometra > Spirometra erinaceieuropaei. The sequence goes on along the minus strand of CACRXP010001108.1, from coordinate 81,434 downwards.
GTTTTTTCTGCGTAACAATCCATTTCTGCACTTTTTAAGTGTTTTTCAATGATAACATTTTTTTACATTAAGGTTTCAAACCAAACGTGTCAGCGCACATTATACAAGCCTTTGCATTTGTCATATATGCGTTAAAGCTACCGAAATTCATTATGCAATCAAATGACAGCACAGGTCTGGGTTGTTGTCTCATATGCAAAGACAAATTGTGGTCTGCTTGAAGTAACCCTTACAGCCCGTTAGTGCATTTTAAATGTTTATTCGCTCACCTCAACTCTTTCTTTAGTCGGCAGAAATGATAAGTTCGTATTTTTAGATGATAAAAGCCTTGAATTAGCATAGGGCAATTAAAGGGAACTCTGAAAATCGTTAAAATGGTGCATGTATTTTGATAACGACTGTTGTTCTAATTCACTAAATTTAAAAAATCTTTTTGAATTAAATGTTAGCACGGATTAGCAAATTGTAATTTGGTGTGGATAAGTGCAGAGGAGGACTAAGCGATCGGGAAGAGCACAAAAGTCTTACGTTTTTGATAGCAATCGTCAACAATTCTAGCTAACAGTAACAAGCGGTTGATACATAAAAGCTCTTTAGAGGTGTCCTTAACACGAATAAATTAAATTCTGTTGTCAGTAAGAAACAATCTTCGAAAAATACTTGCTGTGTGGTAGGAAAACGCGTTTGTAAAGCAAGAGAACAAATTAAGACATACGCGATCGTTATCAGTCTCTACGGGCTCGATGGGGCGCCATTCCTCTAAAGTCTGACAGAGGTCGATGGAACCAAGAGGGATCTTGATCTGTCCAATTTGATCATGCTTGGAGAAGCGATCAAAATCGAAGATTAGCATGACGAGTGTCGTTGCAGATATTTCGGCGTATTCCAACTAAAACATAAGGAAAGAAATATCACAAAGGAAGAAGAATAATGCCCCTTGATCCAGCACCAGACTTATATACCGCCTGCATTCCACGACGACCAACGGTCAACTTTGAGAGTCCAATTCTATCTGAAAGCTACGATGGGAGAAATAATCCTTTACATTCAAAATAGTTCCTCGAGGTCCTAGGATTCCACTGAAGAACCAACTCTTCTTTTACCGGGCAGATGCAGAAACAAATTAAAGGCTTCCACGAGCAGGCTTAATTATTAAGGTTGTTCTTCAAAGGATGAAGAAAGGCAAAGGAGACGCAGTATGTGACACCCACAGACACCGACCAACCGAAAACAACCCGATGTTTGGAGGGTAATTTTCTACGTTACCATTTATGGAATCCGCGACAGTTATCTAAAGCCCATGTTACAATAACGCAGACAGCAAATGGGATGTGCAGAGCAAAAAATGTTGGACCCGCCCAGCAAAAAACATTAGCAGATATCTGATTGCACCCACAGCCACAGCGTGCTATACACACCGAGGAGGCTGGCCATAATTTTGACATCCAAAAACGATAATCTCAGATTTGGGGGCATTCACAACTTAGGTGTGGCCCTCAAATACCGAATCCATTAAGAGGTATATTTTTTTCTTGGTCAATGTAGAGCTAGGTCATTACTTGCATATACGCGTTCGCAAGGCGATCATATTGAAACTAAGGAAATATTAAAACACCTTCACCAGATAAAAAAACCCAAGCAATCATCGGAACTGCCAAGAGCTTTTAGTTTCACACAAACATCCATCAGAATTTTGCGTTCTCAAGTAGGCTAATGTCAGATCCGCCAATCATCCGCAAAAAGGCATAAATTGTCGAATGAAGAGAGTGGGTAAGTTGAGGGCTGTTCTATTAAAATGGATGCACAGTTATAGGATAGCCATCAATTTAAATTGTGAATAAATTTATTTAAGCCTACCGCCCTCTTTATTGTTTTTTTTTAATTTAGTTTGTTAAAACGTATCTGACAAAAAGCGTAGTTCAGATCTAAAAATTGTTCAAAATTTCATTATCTTTCACTTTCTTCGAATTGATTCTCGTTAATTATAAGTTCAAAAACGCATGCCGTTCGATTTAACATGTTAGAAGCGCATTTTAACCTAGTCCGTTGCGTGGCAGGTCTGCGCATGTTTTCAAACTCTCAGTACAAACAAGCGTTTGAGCATACAGAAAATCTAACAGCTATTTCAGAAGCAAACGATCGTTTGCGCCTTTACACTCCTACGAGTAATCGATAACGATTACGAACACTATTGGGCAACAAACACTGTCCCTCACATTAAACTTAAACAAAATTCGTTTAGTCCTTCCACCACAAATTTACCTGTATCGGTGATGAGGAGTGTAGTTGGCGCCTCGGTTATGAAGACGAATGTCAGACCATTGCTTACATAAACAAGCTTTGATAAGACAATAATGAAGTGCTGAATCTTCTCTCTACCTAATCATCAGACCAGAGCCTGAGAGCTCGTTCAAATTGACTTTTCCGGGTCGTACACATTACGAAAGTAAACAAAGGGGCTGTCCATAGAGTTGCTGAGAACTACGGAAGATACCTCACTTACCTTAAAAACAAAAGTCTCATTAAATACTGGGTTCAGTGTTTTTCGGTGGACCTTGGTCTCAAACTTCTTTTTCTTATTCGGCAGTAGGAAGAGTTTCACGTAGGGGTCGGAGGTGCCGCACATGTCCATAGCGGGGAGGCCAGTGGCCTGGATAATGCCCACGGACAACTGAAGTTTATAAAAAAACGTGTTCAAAAGGTAATGAACTTAAGTACTTGTAGTTTAAAAAAACTAAAGCACGAAAGCTTTCTTTGTGATGACTCCAACTTTCGTGGAATGGTAAAAACCGTTTTAAGAAACCTTTAACGTCTCCCCGGTTAGCAAGAATTTTACGTGAGCAATGCAACAATACCTATCTGCTCGATTTCCTAAACATTTGAACAGACTCACTATTATCAACAGAGTCTAAGCTGGGATTCTGGCATAGGTAAGCATTCGTTTGGAAAAGAATAATGAGGTCCATATTTACTAAGGAAGACAAAATAATAATTGACTATCTATTAGTAGAGAACTTTAGTTTAACTAGATATCAAAGTTCTGTTTTAAATTAAATTAACCTCTACCGTAGATTAGGTCTTTTTAGTTAATGCATACGACGTTTTACCAGTTTTGGAAATACTCATGCAGTGATGAGCGAAATATGAAACCTTTCGTCTGAATAATGCAGAGTCAGGTCTGGGCGCTGGATAATTCGATTAACAGTTTAAAAGACAAAAAGTATCTGAAATGATGTTGGGCTTTTTCGTCTAAAAATCCGAATTGCACCCATTTATTTGCAATATTTCGTGATGAACTCCCAAAAAGGAAGCGGGGTGAATTAGACGGTCCATCATCCAACAGTCTGAAGGGTGCGTGACCAGATTAATTCGTGGCTAGACGGACCAGCATTATGGGCCTGCTCTAGTTGGGCATGCCACTAAATTGCTGTATCTTCAGGCGGTGCCTAAAGGATGCCGGCAGAAAAAATTCCAAACTGGACTTGTTAAGAGACGCCAGGAAGCCTCTTCCGTCACAGGGCTGCTTGGAAAAGGCAAGATGATTTGAAATAGGTGGTTTAGAAAGGTGTTCTACAAAGTCCTGTAAGTGCGCATAAGAATCGCTGCTTGAATCATGGAGCATTTTTTAAAAATAATTTTTGAAAGTCCAGAAAAAATAGCAAGCGCAAATCGAGACCTGATAGGCTCAAAGGCACCGTGGTTGAATACGGAAATGTGGGACCATCCGGGCTTCGCGTAGCTCCCTAACATTCATACCACTTAAATTATCACTCATCATTACTTTAACTCTCCGGTAACGCAACTTGTTTTGCGATCGGGCTCGTATTCCTTTGCCTAGCCGGTGCGGGTAGTAAGTTATGTGCAAGTACTTTCACTGAACCTCGTCTGCCTTATTATACAGACACTTTAAAATTACACAGCTCATCGGCTTTGAGGTTGCATATGGAACGGCGCTAGTATGCTGAAGAAGTCGCTGGCGAATGTAGTTGTCCTCTCAATGACCTGGGTTTAAATGGAGAGCAAACATGGCTTAGCCCAAATAAATAATTATCTACAGACGATGGCATCCAATCGCGGGTACAAGATGCAAAAAGTTACCCCCTCCAAACCGCCTTTGTGGAGGCCTTAACAGAGACATACGGGAAGACAGAAGGACAGAGACAACATGTACTATTCCTCTAGACAACTGCCATTTGCACGCGAATGTACTGATCATCAGAATACATGGAGGTCATTAATTAAACATAATATCAGGTGTGCTCGAATGGTTGGTTCTACAAGTCCAGTTCTTACCCTATAAGATACTGGCCTCAAGTACCTGTCATATTTGTTATTTAATTTCGAAGGCAAAATTGTAACAACTTACGCGATGAGGGAGGATGGCTTCATCAAGCGAAAGACGAACAAACAGAGGATCGTCATAATTAAAGAGCAGTTCCATGCTGATGGCGTTTATTTTCAGTTATAATAAGCAGGTTAATATGTAACTCCATATCATATAACGGAGACAGTATTGTCCGCAGAACCTACCTGTTTTGTCCCTGCTCAGCCGGTCAGAAACATAACAGCATAACATAGATAACGAAATACTGTCGTGGGAAATAATGACAAGCGGCACAGTATGCGTATGGTTCTGACAGCTGACGAGTCCACTCCTTCAATTGACCGAAGCTTTAGCGTTTGCTCTGGTGAAGTCACGGTCGTGACCGGGAGCACATCGGAAGAGAGTCGTCTTCTCACACCACTTGGAGTTGGGGTTGCACACAGGCCGGAAGCAACCATCAGGGGCCAAGTCATAAGGCCAAAAGACCCGCTGCCACGGCAGGAAACGTCTGGAGTCGTTAACCAGATCTGGTGTAGTTGCGGACAGAGCAACTATGATGGAGAAACTGGGAGATTACTCCGCACGCGTAATGCCGAGCACGCAGCAGCAGTGAGGCGGGGAGACGCTAACTCTCAGGTAGCGGCACACTCGACGGGACCCGGCCATATCTTCAAATTTCAAGAGACCGAAATCCTCGAAAGGGGTGACAACCGCGTGAGCCGCGATCTGTTCGAGTCATGGTTTTCAGGCCCGCAATCCATCAACAAGCACAATAACCTCCAGGTGCCATATTCCATGCTGCAATTTTCCCTGGGCAGGAGAATCAGTCACGTGGGGAGGGCGCGGGCGAGCGATTATCACAGTGACAATGAGCCAGTTTGCCGAGCAATCGTCACACCAGCATCCAGCACGGATGACGCAATCGTGGCAAGTAACGACTCGGACTCGGACCGACAAGCCACCACCGCATGAATTACGACCCCAGCGGTGATTGCGAGAACTGTTATTTGCAGTGCACATACGGTCCCACGGCAGCCACGTGCTATAAATGCTGCACTCCTGGTGCCACCCTCACCTTTATCTGCGAATGTCTCTGATGACGGATTCGAAAGAGAATCCGAAGCGTCAGGCCAATAAAGTTCTTGTTCCAGCGAGCGCATCTTCATCTTCTGAGCAAGTATTTTTTTCAATAAGAATGGGTGCAAATGTTGAACCGTCTGTAACTGGACGTGAACTAATGGCCAAATTTGCCTACACAACAATTGGGCTTAATGGCACTGGTTAGTATTACCGTTTGCTCTGTCCATCCTGGTTCATTCTGTACTAAACTTACAGATATATTTGCGCCAATACCGTTCGGTTAGATTTCGAGTTTTGGGCCTAGTAAGCGACAATTTCACGTTGAATGTCAAGTAAGAAAAGAAGAATAACCAATAAGACGCGCTCTGCCCTCAAACTATTAGAATAATTCTTTGCTATCTGAAAACTACCTCGTAAGCCCCGTAGGAAATAAGACAGGTAAAAAGGACATATGATTGGGTATGCCTGTCGAGCAAATAGATGATAGCTGATGAAGCGCATACAACGGAATACTTAAGGTGACTGTTGAAGTCGAATGTATGGTTGCAGAGGTTGACGCAAGTCAGGAATAAGACGTTACGTTCGCCGCAAAATAGGTTCAAATGACCAAGGCAATATATATGCTGTACACCGATTTGCCGTCAGATAAACGGCACACTGTTTAAACAATCTGCATTCTCACAGTGGGCTACGCGTATTATAACGGTGAAATAATTGATTCTTTATGTCGTTCGCTCTCGTTACCTTTGCGGTTTATTGACGTTATGTTATCGTTACGAATGCGCTTTGATTTTTTACGTTACACTTTAAGTGCTCGGTGGAAAAAAAACGCTGGATATATGCCTTGCTTGCGGACTAGTCGGACAGGAGACTTTATGTCGGACTCACTTCTAAACACTGTTGAAGCCTCGACCATTTTGCCAGCCACAATGGCAAGCATTCAAAGGCATGGGAATTGGATTTCAGCGGGATGTTTATTCTATAGCTTATATGAAATAACCTATCTGTCGGACTAACTTATACCCGATCCACGCATAGAACTGAGGTAAATACTAGATCCTATCAAGTAGGTTTTAAAATCTCCAGGCGCCACAGTACCTGTTATAACATTTGGCATCGGAGAAGGTGGGAAATTTATCAGGACGCGGATAACGAGGTATGCGGGAGCAGTGAAGATAAATGACGTTTACTCTAAGCCCGCGACCCATTCATTTCCGCTCGGCCACATGCTCATGTTCAGAGTATCGTCAACCACACGACTCGGGAACGTGCATCGGTCGGAAGCTAAAAGTTGCCCTTCAAATATGTTAATTGAAAATTTGACTTTGTCTGCCATTAAAAACCTAATCAAATATAGATTTATTTTCAGCCGTTGGATGAGTAGCGGTAGAACAAAGATTCCCACAGGAGGAGGGAACTTTGACGGGACTGCAGCTGACTATAGCAGAGGGATGCCACCCTTGACGTCTCTGGCATAAGCATTCAAAACAATGCAAGATTCAAACAGATCTGGACATTATTTTATCAAATCGCTAACCATCCCCTAATGACTACACACAGAATACTTACCCTCAGTGCCGGCATCCTTCTATCTATTTTATTTCATCATTTACTGATGACACAACCATACGCAAAAATAACGATATAAGTTATCAGATCGCATGCTTTATATTAAAACTTAAGTACGAAAGAAATATCCTTCGCCTGCAGCTTAAACATATCTGCATTTCGAAGTATTTTCATCAGGCAAAACGAAAGGTTTGTCACAGCGATAGCGCTAATGTAGACGCAATTAGTGGGGTTGTTTGGGGCTGGGCAATCAAGGTCGGTTATCCATGAGTAGTGATTGAAAAAAACCGTGCTCCTTCAGTCGCCGGCGTTTTAGAAATACTGTCTTCATACATACACGTACACCGAACACCACTTAATGCAGGTCACGCTGTGAGAATTCTGCTGCGTAAGCTGTAAGTATAGGCTGCAGTTTATGGCTTTTTAGCTTACAAGATATGTGGGAGGTAAATAGTATTCATTTCCCGTGGAGGAAATGGTGGGATTGTTTCATAGAAGAGTAAAATGTGTCTGCTAGGGTAAAACTTTAACCTGTTGTTCATTCTGGCCTTCGACTAAGAATCGTCTACACAAGCATGCTATGTTAGCAAACTGTCGCCCATTAGACAAAATAAACTGCAATCACGTCGCCTATTTTAAACGTCAAAATAAAACAGTTGCCCGACTCAAGCACATGCACATGACATAATGGAAGTTTTCGGTATTCATTAGGGGATACACGCCGTATATCATTTGCAATGCGTGGTTCGTAGGTGCGCCTAATAAGGAGAAACAAGTAAGTGATAAGTTAAGGACGCCCATAAGCATACAAAATGATTGGTTGTAGGCTAAAATTGATCAAACTATCGTAACCGCACGCAAATCACAATTAAGTATTGAAATATAGGTGGCTTTGCCCAAAATTCTTGGGAGGGGGAGTTGCAATTCAGTGCGAATTGTTATAACAGTTAGCTTTAGGTGAAAGTTTAATGTTTTGGTTAGAGTTTTGGTCGTAAGGAGTTGAATTAGAGTTAAAGAGATCCAGTGGATGGTTAGGTATTTGAGGATTTATGTCAGGGTTAGAGTCAGGAGAATTGCTCCCCTGGTTAAGTTTAAAGCTAGAACGTGGAATACGAATCAATTGCAGCAATCCGGCGATCTATATTTCCGTGTCTAACTCAAATGTTTTCACAGAAAACTGTTCTATAGGTGGGTAAGCATTAAGATGATACGAACGACTTTTGCCCTAATTGGTCAACCGTGGGTTACCGGAGATAAACCAACGAGGCACTGCAAATTTTCCTTTTTTAAAATCTATTTAGCCTCGTGGAAGTATACGAGTTTAAAAACAATAAATCAATGGATTACGACGTTGGGTAAATCACAAGGTTTCAAATTCTGATGCACCGTTTTTTTAATTTAGCGTTTGATATAATCAGTTGCATGTATTAAAAGTGTTTTTGACCTTTTAGATATGAGGAGTAATCGCTAGTGGAGCGTAACCGCCAAAAAATAACCAAACAGTGTGAGCATACTTTTTCGAGTTTTTTTTTCAGCGTGCTTATAATAAGGAAGCTCGGTTATTGTTCTGCGCCTCGTAGCATGTGATACTGTTGGAATAAGAACTAATAAAGTTAAGCACATAGATATTAACTTGCTACTGGCTTACGCCGGATAATTTACACATCGGGCCCCTAAAGCACAGAAAATTATGCAATTATAAGGGAAGCCGTAGCACCTACAAATTGTCTTAAATCCGCAGGCACATTCGTAATGAAATGGACATCAATGCTTACGAAGGCACTGTCATCATATCATCAACGTCTAAAAAGTTCGGTGTAGATAGCGTTTACTTAACTGTGCACTTTACTAAGACAACTATCATACTCGTGATTGTGACTTGATTAGCAAACGACGCATGGTGTACTAGGGCTCGGTTTTTTTATAAAAATCTCAATTTCACTCGCAATTTAAAAAAAATTAATGACGCGAGTTCACGGAGAACAAAGAGTAAGCTAAATTAATAAATGCGCCACATTTGGCAGTCGCGTTCGGCAGATGGGAAAACTGATAATGCAGGATCACCGAAATCGGAAGAGTCAGTAGGTCTAACCCGCAGTTTATGCTTTCTAATTGCTGGAAAACGGCTGACCTCATGTAATAACTTATTTATGAACCATACTAATAAATGTTTACCGGGAGATCTCATCAGCTACTCTGCTCTGTAAAGAAAAGACTTTCCTACTGCAAATGACGTTTCTGAGCGAGTTGTAAACGCCAGAGCGACTAAACAGCAAAATACATAATTATGGAGCTTGCAAATGTGTTTGCCTACTTTCAGCACTTACAATGAAATCCAGAAAGTCATAACCGCTACACCATGGCATACAAAACTGTCAAAATTTTCTTTTTCTGTCGTTCTGCTCTAGCTGAGATTTGACTGACCATAAAATGGGCATTTTGCGTTGAATGATTCTGCAGTATATGAGATGAAAACATTAAATTAACTGTTAAAGATAGACAACCTAAAAGGAATTTCACCCTATTCACAAGCCGTAGGGTTGTCACTAAATTGATTAGGTCCATAAGAATATTTTAAGGGCTTTTTCGGATTTGTTTTATAAAACGATGTACACAATGGTAGCCCATAAACAAACCGCTATGTTAAAGATGCTTTTTGAAAATGTATTTAAGCGAAATAAGAACCCACACATGATATAGGCTGTCGCGGCGATAGATCAATTGCTTAAGATAAGGGTAAGATGTGGTTTGTTAGCCCCTCCCGATGGACACAGTGCTGCTGGCGTTAGGGTTATGGGATAGCGTCAGGAGTTAATGTTAGGAGTTATTGTTAGGCGTCAGGGTTAGGGGTTATGGCACTTACAAATACAGACACAAATCTCTTTGAAAACCGTAATCGACGGATGACGACATGGTATTAATCAGCACTTTCACACTCTTTATCATCCTGTTTTCTATGTATGAATACTTTGTCAGTAAATTATTCGGCATATAGCGGTGCTGGCTAGCAAGGGACTAATGACCCCGCATGAACAAAATGTCTAACGATTTACTAACGAGACCTTCAAACTAGGCGATCTGTTTCATCGCCGCAGTATATACACACTCACTCAGAAATGGGCTTACACCGATCCATTGGCTTCCCGAAGGAAACGGGCTTCTTACGGAGGAGTCACGAACAGCCAGCCATCTTCCAGGCCCAGATCGGTCAAGCTATGATAGCAGAGAGGAAACGACTGACCCCTGTGAGTAGATTAATAGAAAACTCATTTGGGATTGCTTGTTTTTGTCCAGTCAATTATAACCCTGTCTATCGGCTAGGGCCACCATCTAAGGGACCCAGGTTGTGCACCCAGTTGTGCCAGGTGTGTGAGCGCGAGTTTTCGCTCCCAGCTGGTGGTCAGCGTTATGATTGGCTGAAGTAAGCCGAGCCTAGCACCAGACTCAGCTGTTTCTCCACTGATATATAGAAATGTGTATTTTGAAAGCAAATACGTTCTTTGGGAAAACAAGGTAACTTAACTGAGTATATTTTTGATGTTGACGGACTCGAGTAAATGTGAAAAAAGCAAATAACATTGCATACGTGCTGAGAAATCAGTATTCCATCGGTGCTTCAGTCACCGTATCATTGAGTTTTATCAGATATTCACGCCCATATGCACTCTTTCTAGGCACATGCATTTATAAATGGCATCATAGATGACCGTACGGTAAAGGTGATAAAAATAATCAACATTTGGCAAACGTCAGGCTACGGCATCATAATGGTGGTACGTTTTTGAGTGAATTTAACCAAGGAAAATCATACACATTTAGGACGTTAACGCACATTGGTGTACATTTACATGTGCTAATTATCTTTACGATTATTTAATTTTACACATCAAATAATGTTTGGCTGACATTATAACGATGCCACAGGCGCCAGAACTTTAAGTCAGTCGGCAATTATGCAATACTTTCTTGCCTTTACTCACAGTTATTCATTTCTAATTAATCACTGGTGTTGAAAATAATGTTTGGGAACAGTTTTCGCATGGAAAGCATAGTACGAATCCTTGATTAATCACCCCTTGGTGTTAGGCTGTAATCAAAAAATAATGATCTCCTGTGCAAAGACCTATTGAGACGTATAGATGGACTCTGTGTCATTATTTTAAAGGGCATATTGATGTCACCACACAACCCCGTACCCTAAAACTCGCATTTCCGAAATTCATTTGCGGCGGCGCCGATCGTTACGTAGATAAAACAGACTGACGGGGCAGTAAGTCAAATAAGCAGTGTGTGAAGCACAGCAAAGTCTACAATGCGTTTGCACAATCTACTCACTTCATTCTTTTGGAAGTCAAATTCCACGGAGTATTGCAACGACCCAAGATCAGCCTTTTTCTTGCCCTGCTTGTCGTTGCAGCTGTCCTCATTTTCTTCCATATTTGCCGTCAAGCCTTCCGTGTCCTCCTTGCAAAATAATTAAACAAGAAACGTTAATTATGTCCTGTTTGAAAGGGCAGCTAATTGGATCAATTAAAGTGAGAGCTAACAGTGGTTATTAATAATAAATTAGGATTCTTTACACGCGTATTTTTCGTTAATTACAGAAATCATTACGAAGACGCATTTTTTCGCTCTGTTGGCCCGAATTATAGGCGTTTGCGATGAAGCAATGTGTAGCTACATAACAGGCAAAGTAACATAAAGGAAAGGGATTAAGTAGTGTCACAGTAGCATGAATTGACTATAGGTTTACAGCTGACTGCGCTAACTGGACCGCTTTTATGCCGTTCCGCGTGGGACACAAAGTAAACTGACGGCATGCAAGCGTTTTGGTTTGCGTGCAAATCACCTGTGTAAGCCATCTTATGTAATTCTAATGAAGACTACGATGTTTCTGTTCACTGTGACTGGCCTGCAGCGGTCGAATGGCTCGATTGAAAACCCGGGCTTTCAAACAACTGTTTTTTACTTCCTTTTTGTTTATTCTCTGCGATTGCACAGGGGACTAAAAGCTGTAAAAAGTGTTTAAGTGACTTTCTCACCAATTGTTTTGTAAGCGAGGAGGCAAAGCGGATCGCCTTGGTGTCTTCCGCATCAATAGCCGTTGACTTTTTGCCATTGCGTCTTTTTTTGCGTTTGGGGAGACAGCGTTTGCAGCACCAGAAGATGAAAATCAGACCGAAAGTCACCGAGAGTGTAATAATCAACGCCTTCGAGGCAACTTGGTCTGGATTTTCCGCAAAAAAATGCACAGTTAGAGAGTAATGCACGGAACCTTTGATAAACCTTTCAGCATCTGCACACATATAGCCAATAAATTACACATTATCGTGCATGACAGGCAAATACTAAAAGACGTTGTTTGTCGGTGAGCATCAATACATACAGAGCAGTCCTATGAGATATTATCTCTCGTTTTCTGTCCGGATATTATCTGCACACAACCGTTCGAACCGCTGGTGGAAACGTTTGCGTATGAGTGACTATAAGAGGGGATTGCATTGCAATAAGTTTGCAAGAAAAACCCTTGATTATCAACAAATCTAGTTGACCTATGTAATATTACAATTGGTTTTTTAAGGTAAAGCAAAAGGGTTGACATCGACCCCAGAACGTTGGCGTACAAGTGCGTTAGAACCAAAGAAACAAAGTTTTTTTTGAACATCAACATCCTTATTTTTCCATCAGAAATTTCCAGCCTCTACCATTACTGACCATACATCTAGAAACATGTTTCATGCAAGGCAATTCCCTTGTATTTTGTACGATTTCATGTACGTTTAGCGCTTTTGCCTTTAACCGAAATATTTTCTCGCCCATATTATTTTGAACCAAAGTTGAGAGGTGAGTGCTACACTTGACATGTTATTCCCCTAACTTTGTTCAGTGAAATCAGATGACAAGATATACCAATCCCCCCTGTGTTTGTGGCAGTCTCTGCCAACATGCACAAAGAACAAATGATTTTATCTTACTAAAAACGTCATCTCTTCTGTAATTTTCTAGTTAATCTGGTGCTTTCTAAACTCCTCCTGCTGATGGCGGGAATTTCGCCAAACTGCAAATCCAAAATGATTCCCTTTTACGGATCGCCAGTCGTGAGAAAACGTTAACTTATGTAATTCCGACGAGTGAACTGCCATAACATGCTTCTCAAACACACAACGTCTAAGCCAACATATGCCGTTGCATTTTACAAGAACATCGTTAAATTTTCGCGTGCTAACACGCATGGAGGTCTGTTTGCTGCGAAAATATTAATAAAACGGCTATTCAAAGGGCTTTATCTGTCAATTCCCCTAATCTTGCTCTTATGCAACTGAAACGGAATGCATCTTTATTGAAACCCACAGCGAGCCCTTGATAGTAAATTAAACGGTCCATGTGCCTGCCCTTTCATTCACTGCCAAGATGAACTATGCAGGTAACAAATGACAGGAAAAAAATGTCCGGCTTTTGGTTAATTTATTATCAGAATTCATGAAAAAATATGATATAAATGAAATTCGCTTAAAGAGTTTGGATCACAAGTCAGTACATATCTGAAACAAAGGTGCGACTGATTTACAAAAACGCAATTTTTGGAAAGTTTGGTCATTTCTAAGTAGGTCTTTCACAAAATGAAACTGAATTTGTAAGTGCCATAAGATTTTGGTTTGCCTAGATTATTCAGTTAAGCGTAATTACACAGTTTAAACCGTGCTTAGCTCTGCATATGGGTTACACATTTCAGCAGATTTTGGGGCATTTATGTCCTTTAGATCAGTTTATGCGCCGGCATTCAAAAAGCAAACAAACACGGAATAATAGGGACGATAAAGTTTTCTTATTTTCCTAAGGGCATATATTTCTGTATCTTATTTAGTCTCCTTGATAAAATGTTGTAAACGCATACCACTGCGCCATGACTGTTAAGAAAAAATAGATTCACCCATACTGCAGTAAACAAATGATGGGAATATTACGCGCTTTCTCTAGGCACTACGGAACCTCCGCAGAAAAACTATGTTGACGATGCGGACAAAAACAGCCTAGGCGGCAGCTAAAATGTTGGAAGCTGTATGAAAACAGGAATTGCAAAAACACTTTTCGAAATGAGAAAAAATGTTTTTCCTATTTCCCAAAAACCAGGCTAACTAAAAATGTATAGCATGGTAAATGCGAAATGCATCCTTTAGTCACACGCTGTTTGCCTCTAAAGCTTCACAAGTGAATCAGTCATGGAAAAAAATACAAAATATTTCTCAACTAATCGGAGAAAACATTTAAAAGAGGCGTGTGTCCACGATTCTCGTTTATAGTATGAAAGCCGCGCTTCTATCCAAATAAACAATACACACTGAGATCCGGCGGATTCATCACTCAGAATTCAAGCGTTCTGCAAGAAATCACTTTCTATTAGCTCTTTCAGTAGCTGAATTTCTAAAAACATAACTCAGTTTGCAATGGAAGCGCAAATTTTAAACGAATGTCTCTGGCGAATATTTCAATATAGGAACGATTTCGGAAGACACATCAAGAGCCGTCCAAAAAGCAATTACTGAAGCAAACAAGTAAGGTTGGCAGGCTGTGTTGACTCAAAAATCAAAAGTTTCTGCATTTCTTCGCTAAGCATTGGCCGTAAGTTTAAAAGGCCTGCAAGCGCTTACTTTTACGTTCTCCTCTTCTTCGTGGTAGTCAAGGTTTTTTTCTATAATGAAAATCGTCTATCGAAACCATTTCGGTCAGGATGGAGAACAATATTTCCTTAGTTTGACTTCATTTCTATGGGCTTTGTGCCACTACATCCAATGTTAACATACACCCCCAGACCTCAGACCTCTTCAAATGAAAATTTGTCGACCGAAACTGAGGCCTTGTAATGAGGCTGATGAAAGCTTTGGCGAAATCGTTAGACAGTTCCAAGTTGGCGTAAGAAAACGCATGTGGTTATGTTTTGATAGCAACAGTAGTTACTTCGTCTATATCTTGCTATGTATCTGTTGGTTGTTTCACTATATTATTTGATTTCTTAAAGTACCTTGGAATTCTGAAAAGCAGAACATTGCGGTAAATGCCAGTAGACTGCTCGAGGGGTATGACCATTAGTATCTCGTTTCCTGACCATTGAAATGACAGAAATAAGGCCTTTCCATGTCTGTGTTGTAAACTATTACAAATATCTTCGAAATTATTCTTCAGCAGGTCTTTTAGTTTGTATTTTCGGTGAATAGCTCGTTTTCAGGAGAAAACTTTATGCATTTTTGACTTTTTGTCACAATAAAAACAAAAGGTTTAATAAAATCTGCCGGTTTGCTAATATGTAGATTCGGTGTTTAACTAGATCAAGACGAACTCATCGTTTGACGCTAGTTACGCCTGCTGCGCTACTTTTACGTTCCGAAGATAAATTATAAAAATCACATGTAATTTTTTTACACACAAATGCAATATTATCTGCGAAGTGGTATTTGTGCGTGAAAACTGTAATGGTTTATGGAAAACGCATGGTTCGTGAGATGTCCTTACATGAGGCCCGGTTTACTCGCTTTAACCTGACGTCTTAGCGCGATGTCAGAAATATTGGCAAGCTATCGCATTATGCACATTTTATGCTTTTTAGGGTATAACTATTCGGTTAATTGACTATTTTTCGTCGTAAAAATGCAATAAGGCAGAATTCCGAATGTATGACGGTATTTGAATTTTAAACATCCTTATAGTCATGTACGTCGGTTAAATGCTAATGAATTGTTTGAAGAACAAAATTTTGCATAAGGTGTTAACCAAATCTGTTTGTTAAGCTTCATCATTTCCTTTGATATAAAAGTACTAGCACCTAACTTGAACAGGCAATTAATTCACGGTGGAAATTTTAAACAAATAATTATGCCTTATGAGGTCTGACACTGTAAAATCAATAGTAAAACATAGATTGTTGTTGTCAATTAAGGTGGCTAAGTAATTAATATGGTACATACCCCCTCCATACAATTAATTGAACACCAATTAATTTCACCAGAAATCCCAAAAGCGATCATATGACCTCCAGCTTTGATCATGAAATTGTTTTTTAATGGAGTTAGAAATACGAAGTGATGGTGTTCGGACAAACCTCCATAAAGGGGACTGTTGTTAGATTGATCTTACGTATAGCAAGCAAGCAAAGTTTCGGCTCGAAAATGGACATAGGCAAAATTAAGCGCCAATGAAGAATGGTAAATATTACTTGTGCATGTCTGCGGCTTTACAGGCCTAAACTTGCATTGCATTATTGTTGAACTTTGTCCCAAGTAAAAAGGTAATAAAGGATAATTTGGCTTCCGCAAGATGTCCGCTTTATGAGTGAGGAAAAATCGGCATGGAATTGTCTGCTGTTTCGTTGGGATCTAATTTTATTCGGTAATTGGCAAGTCATAAATTGTTCATGTTAATACCTTATTCGTTTTGGTAAATGTGCTTGAAACTCTATAAATCATTTTTTCCTTCAAAAATTAGCACTAACTCCAGTGACTAACACATTGTCTTTTAATTGGACCTTTCTATTTAAAATTAAGACGCTATCTGCCCTCAGTTTTGACTTGCTCTTCAAGTTACCTAAACAATTAGCTTCGAGTTTTTAAAGTGCACATTTCTATACCAATTTTACTATTATTCAAATGAGAAAAAAGGCGAAAAAAGAAAGACGAAGAGGGAGTGGATTCATTAAACAGATTGTACTTGTACTGACTTTTCGGGACTTAGAAAAGCACCTTACCCTTACATCGACCTGAATCTCTTAAAAATTTGGATGACGACATTGCATTACACAGCTTAATGTCTTCATACACAATAGACTTAACTTTATACAACCAGGCTACATTCTCCGTTGTCTAAACAGTACTTGTCAGTAACGTAATCTCCGTCAACAAGCGAATAGGCCGGTATATTAAAGAAACTCACTTTTATATGTAGCTGGGGTGTGCGTGGATGCGGTCAGACCCACGAAGAAAGGGTGCTTTTCAGCCGAGGTTTCCATCACTTGTGGGCGTTCCAGAATCACTGGTTGTCGTTTTGTCTGCGGCCTTATGAAGACGCCCTGAATCCCATTACTGTTTTCCCCATCGGACGGAGCCACGTAGGTGGCGTTTGATGGAGGATGCAATAGGTGTGGGGGATCGTTTGACTTAGGTAGGAGGTCTGGAGGACTGTGACTTTGCCTTCGGAATGGCGGCATACTCTGTGGTAGATAGCCACGTTTTGCAATTAGTTAATTATTTGAAAAATTCAGCATTCTCGCCAAAAACACTCAAGGAAATCAAATTTCCCAAATCTTGTGCGTTTTCTTGTGTAGGTTTGCAAAAAACAATGCGTCAGAGGAGCCTCCTCTTTTTTACGAAAAACCGATAAAAATTCCCCAGATTTAATGATGCGCGTATATTTGCCGTTTGCATTGAGTACCTCCTTGCTGAAAACGCTATTAAAACTTATTTGAGGATAAAAAAACTAATTGTTACCACCAAATAAAGGCGCCATTTTCAATTTTACTTTGATTTTTACGGATGTTTTAGGTGTTTGTTTAATGGATGTCAAGCAAAACGAATCATCGCCACCTTGCAAAACTCGCTGTTACATTTCGGTCTTTTTATGCATTACGTCAACGTGTTCCATGCCAGTGATGAAGTAAAGCGTGTTGAAATTTCAGAGACCCTGTCTGCATTTAGTTGGAACTGATAGGTAAAATTCATTTCCGATAAGCTTGCTTTCGGTCCTTTCTAAGCAAATATTATTTACTACCCATCCTTCTTATGGTTGAAGTTGATTATATGGCAATAAAACGTCAGCCACACAATGGTGATTTCAGATTTCTTTAACTGTGACTTAATTTAGCGTAAAATCCCAAAACTTTCTGCTAATTTACAAATAACACGCATTAGTGTGTTATACTGCTGACGCATGCTGTGCATATGCAACAAACATCCCGTCGTATGCGGCACTTGCACTAAGCCAATGACATCAACGTCTACATCAGTTTAAGGTTCCCTTGCATTTCGAAACAAATTTTACTCCTGTTGAATTCTGCGAATGGCAACATTTACCGCTTGATTGCAGCATTTTCTCTTCTCTGCAACCATTATTTTACTCTTCATGAATAATTATTCCGATTTTGGACTTAAAGCAATCATCTTCCTGTAGGTGAGTTGAAGACTCTTTTGACTGATGTTAGGAGAAATGTCAAAGCTGTAATATTACATTCGTATATTTTGGCGATGTGATGAGCCATGCAGTTAACTAAAAGTCTTTGCGAGCTGCACAGGTTATTCCTGTTCAACTTATGAAACAGCAAAGCCGATGGACTTTTTAAATGCGATTGCAGTGAGAACTGGTTTTAGAATCGTTATATCATACGATTAATTAAATCAAGTATTCTGAGCTAATTAAAACTCCTGCTTTTTAGTTGGCCTACGTAATTCTAAGTTATCAAACTAAGAAGCCGTACAGAACTACCTGACGCACGTATGTTTTGACACTTTGTTTTTTTTAGGATTTTTTATTATTTAGACAACATGATGACGTTTAAAAAACAGTAACTAATCCTGTGCATTCTATGTGGTTATCAGTCACTTTTGAAGTAAAACTGATCGAGCCCGTACATAGTCCAATATCTACAGGAAACACAAATGTCCAAAACACAGTTTCAAGAATACATCTAATTCACATGCTGCTTATACTTTTCTTGATTTAGACATAGGTCATGCTAAGGATATTTGGTTTCCCCTGTAAATAATCGATGCATCCGTTCTTAATTCCAGTGATATCTGTTTCCGTTCAAAACCGTTAACCCTAACCTAATAAACATCCCAACAAATTACCTGAATATAGCGCAAAGCCACTCACATAACGGTGATACTTGCTTTAATGCCCTACCGGAAACATTATTATTGCTATTGGGACCCTAGGTGGAACTCCTGTTCAGGAGAAGTGTGGCATTCCAAAGCATACCTTATTTGTAAGTAGAAAGTTTAACACACAGTGTATACAAACCCAGTGTGGTTTCGGGCGGATGATATTGGGCATTTTTATCTGGGTTCCCCTAATCAAGATTAAGGATCGCTTACGGACATGGCAACAGTAAAATATTCGAAAATAATATTAAAAATGGGTGTGTCTTTCGCCAACATCATATCATCATTTGCACACCTCAAGCTGATTACATTGCTTTGCCATTCACCCCACTGTAGTTTGTATAACGCAATTTAAACCTAGTTCAAAATGGACACAGCAAGTCACAGCTTATGCCAGTTCCTTGTTGCGGATGTGACGCTTGACCAATCTGATTTTGTAAAGAAACAAGCTTTGCAGTGTTGCAATCGTACACAACCTAGACATTGCAATGCAAAAGGGGAACGTACAAGCAAGAGATAGATCGAAATAACCATTACAGTGTTCGTGGAAGGAAAAAATTGTGGCGAGCGTAGTCTGATAACTTATCAGTGAACTGCTTTTACGATGATACTAAAGGTTGCGGAGTGTTAGGGGATTTTGAAAATAATTATTTTGACATGTTCCTCAAAAATACCACAAATCATTAAAAGCTCATGTACGGCTCATGACCATCTAATTTACTTTGTTTTTGTATTAACTGGTATTGAAATGCATAAGACGTTGGAAACTAACTCGGTTGCTACGATGTGAACCCTTTGGAG
Organism: Spirometra erinaceieuropaei; assembly: GCA_902702965.1. NCBI lineage: Eukaryota > Metazoa > Platyhelminthes > Cestoda > Diphyllobothriidea > Diphyllobothriidae > Spirometra > Spirometra erinaceieuropaei. Next base: position 61,796 of record CACRXP010001108.1, on the reverse strand, counting down.
AAGGCACTCTCCTTGACCAAACTGTGTACACTTTTATAGCACCACAGTTTCTCGTGCCACGATAATTGCCAAAAATAAGTAATTTCAAACATCTTAATCGAGCACCAAATTACCCTTTATTCCAAGCAGATGGCACAAAAAGAAAAAAACGAATAGCGTATTTTGCTTTATGCTTCTTGTTGTTTAAGATGGAGCATTAGATAAACAAAATCATTTCCCCTTTGCTGTTAACTATCCAGTGTAATTTTGGAGGACAAACGGGTTGATCCTTTAAATCATGTTCTCCAGGCTAAAAGTTTGCAATGCCAGGGAAATGCAACAGATCTTAATTGCCAAATTTGACCTTCCGATAATTCAACTCCAAGGCTGCTTTTTATCTTTGAGGGGATTTTAAAATTTTCTGTCAATGCCGAAAATCCTAGTGGCTTCTGACCTCCTAATCTGAAGGTTTTAACTACAAAAAGCCGTGGACACTCTAAGTTAAACGCCTTATCAATTTTGCGTAAAAACAGTGATCTAGAGTGAACTAAATCGACGTCGCTTTTCAAAGGAATGTGCAAGCGAACAAAGTTTTACAAAAGCCTGCACGCATTACGTGGAAAAGTACGCACAGCAAAAAGGCTCTTCCCTCATAAAATCAACCATTACAGCGTCCGATTGACAATGCGATACTAAGCGCGTGTACTGTCTATCAAAATAGGACCTTCGACGTTGTGTAATGATAGATAAAAGGATAAAATGTGATATTTTGTCAAGACTGACGCAGCTAAAGTAAGCTATCTCTTCTTTCACTTGTCTATGTGCGTTTAAACTACCGAATGGAAAACTCGCACTTTTTTCCTTATAGTGCAACAAAATGGCTCTGATTTTAAATAATAAACCATGCCTTCCCAAAAAATATAAAATTAAACGTTTATCGTCAACCAGCTGCATTTCTGACTATCAAATCGGAGTAAATCGTGACTGCGCAGCAAACGCCCGGCTAGACAGTATCTAAGATCTACAGGCATTTGCAAGATGAACGTTTACCTTATTAGAAATACGAGTAAAAATGTATTCGATGTGTACATCAAGTCGCTTTTAAGTGCATTTCCAGAGTAAAATGCAAAGAAAGTCAAAAAATTATCTTTCTGTTATTATATGTAAGTCTAGAGCTATAATACATCCAGTGTTTGTAAATGAATGTACTTACCGCATTGATTTTGCAGTGTAGCGCTCTCTTTGGTTCTTAGAAAAATTGGATATACGAGTGAAAAAATTAATGCCGTTAAGCAAAGGGACGCTCAAAGTTAAAAGCCAATAAGAGGCCAATGGATACTTGATTGGCCAGTTTGAGTCGCAAACCAGCCGGCATCTGAGTAAAGGTCTTGTAAAAATAAACGGTGATTCATCAGAAGACATTTCGACCACGCCGGCAGCAGATGCCTTCCCGATTAGGTTTCTCTTCACAAAGTAAATGGCAGTACGCGTGTTGAGACGCATAGTAAATAAGCCAGTAAGGGAATTGGTAGACCCACCAAACCGGCAATTTTACGTTACACACTGACCAGCCAGTTAGATGGTTGTCAATGATTGCCAGCTCAGTGAATATCGTTAAGGCATGCAATCAGCTTCGCTTGTTATTTCGCTTGATATTTTGGGTTAATTTTCAGACTGTTCGATTGTAAGTAATATTTGCGCTATCTTCATGTCACAATATCCTAGCCTGGCTAGCCAAAGAAAACACATAACCGACCAATATCGGGAAGACCCATGTTACTGGAAGTTGCGCTAAGAACATGCTACTGTAATGAGCAGCTTGTAGGGTAAATGTAAATTACGCACTTGGCTTGCAAGCATTTATTATTTTAAACGTTTATTCTGAGATCTACAGTTCCGCGTCGGGCTGACCGTTACTGATGCCGTGAGTGTTGGGGGCCATTGCGTTATAAACTGTGACCAGATGACTGTCAGAACTCTCTTTTTTTCATAAGATCATTCAAGTTCAATTTCATATAACTCAGACAAAAATGATTAATTTGGAGCACGACAAGACGACAACATGGTTGTCCTAGCTTCGGATCAGGTTACTTAGATCTTCATGGAGCACTTAATTTTTACAACTCGTGCGGTTGAGAATTTATGAATATGGCGCGGATATTCCGCCGCGATTAAAGGACTTCAATCAAAACATTCTGAGCAACCTCCTCATGTCAGAGAAAAAAATGTTCTTACGAAATAACTCAAACCTCCAGAGACATTAACGAGGCAGAACAAAACAACCTGAAGTTAAATATGCATAGAAAAGGCCAGGGGACAAACGGCAAAAGAAGCCCCGTACTTTTGTCACGCAATAACAGAAACACACGTCTGCTTGTTTTATTCAAGTCTTCTCCACGACGACGTCGTCGGTTACAGCTCACCTGCTATATTCCTAAGCTTTCTTATCCGAAGCTGGTGCCTAAGATATGTCAGATCGGTAAGTAAGCCCTTTAATAATGATCGAATGCATTATGAACTTAGCACCTGCATTTTGACATATGCAGCTTAGGGCAAAGGTTTATGAAAATTTCATGACGGTCTTTTATGTCCATTATCCTTTTCCTTCCCATCCATAAAGCTGACTACGTAAGTGTACACAGTAGGAGGTTTGGGCAGATTCAACAAGAAATTGGCATTTTGTCTTTACCAGTTCGTAGTGTTTACCTTATTTTTGGCAGTGCATCAATACCAAAAACAGTTACTAAAAATCATCGAAAAAACCTTTGCATTACATTATGTTTACCTAATTTATAATTTTTGCTAGGACATTCATCCTCAAAGTTCGGTGTTTTATAAAAGCATTATCTAAAGCGTTAGCAGTTAACTAGTTCGCAAGTAGCACTGGCTAATTTCCACGCACGCCTTGACTAAGGTTGCATATGGACTGCTCCTTCTTATGATATTTCTAACGAGTTCTTTTTGCTGAGGTGGAGTAAAAGGATTTTTGGAGGTAGGCGTCGACTAATGTGATAAGGAAAGGTTAGCATAACCATAATTTCATCTTCGTTTAGGTTGGCATAGTCGAAAGATCCTGGGGGATAATCTAATAAAAAAGGTTAACTGAACCAGTTCAAGCAGAACGCCGAAGTTTCAGAGAGGTCCGTCAATTCATCAACGTCAAGGCGTAAATGCACTTGGGTAAACAGAATAAAAAATAGAAATCTTGCAGCCTCACCAGCTGGGTTGATGTTTAACGGGCGTTTCACCTGTGTGTGTGTTGTGAGTCACCACCTCATCGGAGGACTCGGTGGTTGAGTTTCTGCCGGAGTTGGTCGATCTTGAGGCGGCTCTTTTCCGGTTTCCTCGAGTCGGCTCTTCGTCGCGCTGTTTACGCGCGGCATTCCTAAGTTCTGTACACTCATCTTTTCTTGAATTTTGTAAGCGCAATGACACAGGACTTTATTAGCTGCAAGAAGGTTCAGACGCCAATTGATGGAGTTTACGTCTCAGTACCACGCCTCAAATGTCAGCCATTATGCCTTGGATTTCTTCGAACTTATTGTGGTAGCACCTCACAGGTAAAAGGGATGACCAGTCTGTATAACGTGCGTTACGATTTGAGAGTTTGCGTCATGCTTCCGAGTTTCCGAGTTGTGCTCTTGTAGGCGGGTCAACAGTTTCAGTCTGGCATCTGTAACCTAAATGCAGTCCCTGTTATGGCAACCAATTCGATTGACATCAGCTGAAGTTTCAATGGATGACAACGCGTTTTAAAATTGTATCGAATGGAGTTGGATTGGTACCTGGGGTCGATGGGATATGCCCACTCTGGCGGATGGTAACAGTTAAGCTTTTAGAGTGTGCAATCCATTCCAAACAAACGTGGAGAAATCAAGAGGGCTTCCCTTCTGCGGAGTATTTGTGAGGCCGAACCACAATCTAAGATTCCTGAAGATCCCAGTCGGTACGTACACAATTATTCGTCCTTATCTCTCGATAAAACATCGATTGAAGCCTTATCGTTGGGTCCTTACTTTTGCTGTCCTCGCCAGAAACCCAACCAGCTAGAGTTAGAGCCACAATTCGAGAACCTCTTCAATCAACCACATGACCTTCAGCCAGTTTCGACAGAGAGCGTACAACATCTTAAGTCTACGGTAGTCACTTGTTCTTATCAATACCTAAACAGTCGTCAGAAATATCGGGACCTGCTGACGAAGTCACACATTGAGAAGTTAAAGCAGCTCCGGCAGAACAAAGATGGGTAACGATCGGGAGACGGCAGCCATTTTGTAATAACGGAACGGAGCACAGGTCAACTTCGATCATTCATCTGTTCAAATAAGGCTTTCTGTCGGCTAGTATCGTACATCCCGACCAGCCGCAACCCACAGAACACCTATTACCACCTGTCCCGTAAGACAGGCTGCTTTGGTTAGGCGGAATTTTGGGTGCCATCTCCCGATTGTTACAGCATAAGAGAACACGATGTAGAGCATGTCCGACCCGTCAGTACACATATACCTCGATTATACGGTTTGCCGAAGATCCACAAAGATGGCGCACCTGTTCGTCCAATTCTCGATATGAGGAACTCGCCGTACCATGCAATAGCGAAATGGTTGGCGAAGAAACTTAAGCTTCTGCGATATCAACCAGCGCCACATAGCTATCGAGATACCTTTGAATTCAGTAACACCATGAGAGACCTCAATTTGAACAAAATGGTCATGTTTTCGTTAGATTTCTCATCCCTTTTTACGAACGTATCGGTAACGGAAACGGTCAATTACCTTTGTGACTTTACTGTCGACAATCAACAGGATATAGGAATGACAATGAATGCCCTCAAGGAATTGTTATTGAGGTGTACCTCGAACGTGCAGTTCCTATTTGACAACAATCTCTATAGCCAGATGAATGAAGTAGCAATAGGCTCGCCTCTTGGCCCGCTTTTGGCGAATATATTCATAGGAGAGTTAGAAGCTTCCCATCGACGTCACCAGATCAACGGTTTAAGATACTATGGGCGGTGCGTGCATGATATATTCGCAATTGCACCGAAACAAAGCGAACTCTTAATCGTACTGGATGACATGAATCAGACGCACCCATCAATGAAATTTTCTCTGGAAGAAAAGCAGCCCGGTTCACTTCCCTTTCTAGATGTGCTTTGGAGTAGAATACCCGACGGCAGCATTCGACGTAGCGTCTATAGTACGAAAACGTGATCCGGACAATACACCCAGTTTGGGAGTTTCATACCGGTAAACGTTAAACCTAATTTGCTCTGCTGTTTGACAAAAAGAATGAGAGGAATGTGCTCAGCTGGTAGCGTTGAGAAAGAGCTTATAATTCTTGAAAGTCGTTTTCGCCAAAACGGGTATCCTGATCGATTCATTGCTAATAATATGGCCGAAAGACCATAAAAGCCCCCAATACTGACGGCAGGAAAGAAAAGTATCTTCCCCCCCATTTCAAGGGGGGACACCAAGTAAACATTTAAGAAGACGCTTAACTCAAGCTCTATCACAAACCTTTTTAGCAGCTGGCACCCATGTAGTGTTCTCCACTAGCCCCATCCAATACGGAGAGGGCAAGGACAAACTCGCAGCTCGGACCACCTCATTGTGTATTTACTCATTCACCTGCTCATTTTGGGCAGAATATATTGGTTGCACGAGCCGGAGTTTATCTAAAAGAATAAAAAAACACCTCTCAGCGTGGTTAGGAAAGGGTCAAACAAAGAACATCAACAGCTCGATCCTCGCGCACATGGTAGTCACAGACCACCGTGTAGACGCCAGCGTGGCCTTCAGAATGCTTTACAAAGTCCCATTAAACTATCCAAACCTAGTCAAGAAGCGTTTGCTAGCTACGGTAGAGGCGGCTGCAATCAGGCTACGCGGACCGGTCATATGTGCACAAAAGAACTTCATACAGGTCCCACAGTTGCCATGGTTCAAAGGCACCAAGCCAGCCACCTGCATGTAATTACCTTCGCCGGGACCCACCTTATCCGTGGCGCTGACTGGAATTGTGGTGTTTCGTTCTCCCCTCCTCTCTCCGAACTCGAGCAACAGCATAACTATTTACTTGCCCGTATCTTTTGACTAATTACTCCAATAGCCATATCAATGTACATGCCTGAATAGAATTTATCGAAAGCAGACGTATGCTGGCCAAATGGTCTTTTGATTTAAGGTTTCATTTCGGAGACCGCGCTATTGTAGAGAATGGCTCTCGAAATGTTCCTTGACTGCTTCTTTGGCCATCGTTTGCTTGTTTATAGCCTGCTATTTAGATCAGTTCGCTTGAATCTCCACTGCCTCTGAAGTGGTTCTGATGGTATAGTAGTTGCCTACTTATTACTTTTGGTGTGCTGCAAGGTGCAAGGCTTAGTCAGCGACCGACAATCGCATAAACTATGCCCTAGCAGGAACTTAAGCTGGTCATCCAGATAAACAAAAGGCTTTAAAAACTATCGAGAATGGGCAAATAGGACCGGCGACTGGTTCATTATGAAACGCACTGACGTCGCTTTGGCTCGTTTTTACGGGCTGCCCAAAAGTGCATTAGGCGAATACAACCCTCAGGATAATCGTTTCCTTTTTGTGACACTCCAGCATATGGTTTGGCAAAATGAATATTCAATCGTCCTAGGTTTTACACCGAAGGCTAATCAACAACAGTAGCATCTGCGAACCAATTCCTCGAGCTCATTAAACACCTAAAGTTTAAGTCGTGCAAACCTATCGTATCCTTTGATTACGTGTCGCTCTTCACTTCTATTCTGCAGCATCTGTCAGTAAAAGTTTTGGGGCGACTTCTAGTTGAATGCTCTAAGGAGAGAGAAAACACGTAAATTCCGATGATCTTCTTGTGCTCCTACAACACCGTCTCAGCTCTGGCAGACATGTGTACATCTGTTGGTTCCCATCTAGCAGGCCGGATTGTTAATACAGTCCTTCAATGAATGAAGCACTTGCTGACGACCAAATATCGGTCAAATCTCATAGCTGGTTATGCCGATGACACCTTTGGCATTGCCAACACAACTGGCATGGGGCATCTAGAGAAATATCTGAATTGGCTGACCCGAATACCTGATTTACGAGGAAAACCAAAAAAACACTTAATTACCCTTGCCTAATATGTCTGTGCGCTTGTTTGTAAGGGACTACTGGAACCTTCAGTACTCAGAAAAAAACACGGACACAAGGCAAGTACTACTACTGAACAGCAATCACCCTTAGCATCAAAAAGAATTCTGGCATTCCACTTATATTTCTGTTTGACTAAATGCATTTTGAGTTTTGAAAATAGTGAATCGACCAAGCTTTCTGAAACATCATCGCTCTCTTTCGGGGATCCTTTATTGTAGGCTATTGAAGCCTTTTCCATTTTCAATATATGCTACTGCGTTCTAGGTAACTATAAATATACCTCCTGAAGCAGTAATATACCGTATGCGTTCCTAATGCTTTCGAGCATTGCATCAACTATTTTTAATAATGCCATTTTCCTCTGTTTATTATTCCTGCGTTACAAAGTACTTGGCACGATTTTGAAATGTTTGCGCCTCACACAGTTGTGCCGCTAGTAATGTCGGTTTTTAATCATGCAGCTGTTTTCAACATAAGTCGTTGTATGCAGTCATGCAAAAGATAGCTTAATAATGTATGTTATCTTTTTTGACTAATACATGAAGTGCGATATTGCAATGCGTTTTCGTTCATCATAAAACGTCGAATAATCACGTGCTCTTGAAGATGTATTCAGAAACCGTATTAAATATTCTATTAATTGTTTATGCTGAAAATCCGATATTACAGATTACATCAACTGACAGATTGCCAATAAAATGAAAAGCGAAATTACCAGCTAAACAGTCACACTCTCGAATGGCTACAGAAACGTTTGCTTATGAGTGTTTCTTTCCTAGACCATTAAAAGGCGATGTATGGCAGTCCAAGCTTAAAGTTAAGGTAATTAGTTTTTGCATGGGACGGGTGACTAGGGCTAAACATTTTGAAAGTAATAGCAGCAGTTATGTCAGGGATTATAAACAGACCCTTATCAGAAAGACACAAACATATGGTAGAACGATAAAAATTGAGTGGGTATGGTGTACGCATTCGGCCAGTTGCCGCAAAACCGTAAAGGAACTTCTATCATCAGATGACTTTTAAGATCGTCTTTCCAACCTGTGGAGAAGCTTACGAAGGTTGGTAAGTGTCCGTGCGAGGTTTAGTCAGTAGCGGATAAGGATACATTCGAACACCTTTTAAAGAGACACAGTTGCACTACAATGATAATCGTAGATTAACGAGAGAGTACCGACAAAGACAAGGGAGACAGGAATGGCCATTTATGGCTTAGTAGTCGTTATCAGTCAATCAAACCCAAACCAAGGTGCGGATCACTTGAGGTGCGAACCCGGGATCTCTGGTCATGATGTTTGACGCTACCATCGAGCCACGGGCCCGTTAATGCTTAACATGCGCAGATAAATGGGAAGACGGGTTAATTATATAGTTTTACTACTTATTTGAAAAAAAGTACGCTGTTTTAATTTAATCATATTCAACTTTCAAATTATGAAGGTTTTAGTTCACTGTAAATCATATGCGCCAAAATGTCTTAAATATCAATTATTTTAACAAAAAACTGAGATGGAATAAATGTAATGCGTTGGCAGACAGTAAAGCAACATTAATGCTGTAATTGCATGTTTAAGTTCAGATGTAGAGGGGGTTTAAATTCAGTCTACCAGCGATTCAGCAACACCAGCCATTTAACGTGATCTTTTCAAAGAGTAGACTGAACACCTCAGTTACTGCAAGCGCTAAAAAATAAAAAAAACAAATAAATAAACAAATAATAAAATACTTGTCTAATCTGCCAAATCAACTACTATCAAGACTATTTGGCCGTGATTTTTGAACCATGCGGTTATGACTACTGTCGCATAAGTTAAACCTTCTTTAACTTTTTCCTTTATCAAATGTTATGGGGCCTGCTAAAAGACATTGGCTAACCGTATGATTAAAGTAGGTACATCGGACGTGACACTAGCGACTTAGGACAGAAAAATGCTAAGAGTTACATAAAATCTTTGTTTAATCGGAAATCACTCCAAATGCATTTGACAGACGCCTGTTCAAAATGAAGGCGGAAAGAGAATTTCCAAGTGCTAGCAGGTTAGATCGAACTAAAACTTTGCGCACATATTGTATTCATAATGTAAATCCAAATCTAGCTCTAGATATTACAAGAAATCTGTAATAAAAGAAGGCATGAAAAATAAGATTTGTGTCTAACATTTGAGAAAATTTCCTCCATTAATTATTTACCACATAGTATGTCAGCTGGAAATTCTGTTGGTGGTTGGTTATGTAGTTTGCGTGGTTGTTTATGTGGTTTTGTTATCATGCGGCCGCAAAGTCTGTGCTTTTTCTGCATTGACATTACTCCAAATGAAGTTGGTTATGGTAAAGAGGTTTTTCTTGTTTCGTGCGCAGAAACATCAAACGAATTGACATCTAACTAAGGTCATTTGCTAAGAAGAGACCCAGTGAATGAGCAGTTGAAGCATGATTACCTGGAGCAATTATAAACGTATTATCAACTGTATATCATGGTGATTATTTTGCGGTAAAATCATTGCTTTCTTGTAGATAAAGACAAGATTTTCCGGCATTTTCACTATCCGGGATCAGTGGTTTCGATGCCCCCAAACAATGTGGAAAAAGATAGACTAAAATGAAGGTCAAGTCAATTTCACCCATAAATTACAAACATGTGTTTAACGAAACAACATATGACAATCTGCACTGAAAAACGTCTATTATTCCAAAAGTTATTAGCCAATAAGTAAAACGCTCTTCGTTCAGGCTTTCCTAAATTTAATATCTATGCGTCAGTCAGCATTAAATGCCTGAGCTACTGTAACTGGAACCGGCGTGCTCATTTTGAGAAATATGAAAAGTTGTGTGCTTTATTTAATCTGCGGACTTGTTTCAATATAGTTAACTTGGTCATGCAGAATATGCTTTAATAGATATTTTCTTTGGAACTACTTGCAAGTTTAAGCAAGAATCAGGATTACCTTATGGCCAGACAATTTCATATGTTGGCGATTGTCCAAGACCACGCTTGGCATCCGTGGACGCTTTCTGCAAAAAGACTGAATCTAATTAATGAGCTTTTCTAAACGCATTTTTGGTTTCGCGAAAACCTGACTGTTTGACGCGCATCCGTCAGATAAAGACAAAAATTATTGTGCACGTTATTAACACATAAACGCTTGATTAATTTACAGATTGAGGCAAATTTTCCTACACTGACGCCTTAAAAATAATGTCGCCTAGAGACAAGCCATTCTTTTAATGTAACTGTATTTTCCGACATTTGTGGATATTCCATAAGGAATTACGTAATGATTGTTTGATGTGCTAACTCATGGAATGTTAACCGAAAATCTGAGAAATGTTTTTGGCCCAACAACGTTACATAGGGAAGGTTTCGGTAGCAAATACCGTAAGTACAGTCACAGGATAGGTCAGTCACGTGGGGATGACGGTTGGTAAACAAGTTTTTCAGTTGTCTGTAAAATTTACACCATAGAGAAAATTAGCTGCTTAAGCAGTAGGTATTCGCTCGGTGCCCTAATAAATTTAAATATGTTTTATCAAACACGTACACGAAGATAATTGTCTATTTTATTTTTTAGCAGAAAAAGGCGTCTTCTTGTTAAATTAAGTCTTTGTTTTTCAAAAATTTGTGGATTATCAGATTTTAGAGACCGTAAATAGTCTAGTTATTCAGCAATGTATCTACATATTTAATGACAATACTAGTAACAAATGTATTTGATTTGCATTTTAGCTATAAATGAGCATGAACATACACTATGTCTTCTATACATGGCATATATGCTCGCTATTTGGAAAACCGCAGAGCAGGTATAACGGCAGACCGGCTAAAACCGCTTGGGGATTTAATTTTAAAAATCGAACAATATTTTTTCCTAAAGTATAAGATTTTAAAGAAAACGTGATTTGCTACGCGCGTTTGCGCTTTTCTATATGTTCTCTATGCTATATATTTGAAGTTATTAAGAGACTTCCCTCGTCTCACGGAAGACATTATGAATATTTCCCTGGATAAGAAAAGTAGACCTTAGTATCCAATCTTCCTCTATACCGATTTTTTAAATCAGTTTTTTGAAAGCCTTTATAGACGAGCACTACAAAACCCTCTGTTTGCGTATTCGGTGGTAAACAACGGAAATTACAAAGACGTTGCCGACATTTCAAGGACAACCTTTGGCTCGGCGGACTCTGCCGTCGCCAGAAAACAAACACGAGGGAATTTCTTTTGACACACGGAAAATGGTGTACTTACAATTTCTTTCGGTAATTGAAACTTACATTGCAAGTCATACTCTTTCCTTTTAAAATGTATACTTTAAATTTTTTCCGTACCCTTTTTGTAGAAATGATTTTGTTTTAATCTTCAGCGTCTGGAGTGATGCATAATAATTAAATTACTTTAAAACAGTCGCAGAAAATTTTGCGATGCATATTGGGGCGTTAGGGAATAGCAATACCGACTAATAAAACGATTTTTCAAGGACATTTACTTTATCACTTTTTTTAAAAATTTAAGCGTTACCGTGAGTAAGCTGTTTTATGAACTCAATCGTATAAAAGGGAGCGGCTCTACGGAATTACGACACTGGGGTTTACTCATTTGATATTTAAGTGCTCATTTTCACCATAAGTGAATTTTGTAGTAAAAGTATTAGTTCTTACCAAATAATATCATGCCGTATTTATGTTTTAAATTCTCTTTTCAATCAAGTTTCTTTATCAAACAATTGGAATTATGTTCCTATTTACACGCAAGTTAATATTGGACATCCCATTATGCACATTATGTGAATTGCATAACCCACTTTTGGTCAATTTCATGCAAAAATAACAAAATTTAGGTCTTGATGAATAATTATCTACAGCCAGTTCTGTTATGCTAATCTCAAAACAATTTAGGACACCGAGTTTGACCAATTTAGACAAAATGAAGCGGATTTCTACTTGTAAGAAAATGTCTGACAGCACATTCGATATTTATCATTAACCGATTGTTCGACTGTCTTCGCCAATGATGTCCAACGCTTAGTTAAGAAGACCCCAGACAGGGAAGCATGTAGATGGATGACAAGGTCTAAACCGCACCTTTGGGTTCCACTCCACACCCCCTGGTCCACAAAGTACATGACCAGGTTTTGTTAACCAACAACCATAAAAGGGCTGGAGCGGCCAAGGACTCACCTAGGCGTACCACCACACCTGGTTTGGGTCCCACGGTGTGGGGTGCCATAATGACCACACGAAGAAGGAGCAATTGCAGCCTGATTCTCAGACCGCTGGCCGACCGTTCTACACTAACACACAATACTGGGCCGACTGCGAGGTCCAAGTTATCCCCTCAGTTCGCAACCTTCCAAGGCACGGCTTTAGCTCACTGTGATAGTTTCGAGCGGGTCAGATTGTTTATAGTGAGGAAAATGCTTTGAAATGTCGAGCTCACTGCTCTTTTCCATTCACGGGTTCTAGTCACTGTACGAGCCGGGTAGTTGGCAGAGCGGGGAATGGACGCGGTAGCTAATACATCTATAGTGACCTTGCCATCGCGTGTCACATGTAAGGCTTGCCCCCCGACAGCAGCCACCAGGATTTCGCAGATATGGGATTGAGCGGCCTACATCTCACATGCGTGAGAGTGCCGTTGGTCACGTTAGGACTCAGCCGTTCCAGGATGGTACTCAGTCCACTAGTTTGGCATTCCACACAAACACTATCAAACTGGGCAGACTGCGTTGACTGGGTCGGGGCGTCAGTCGCAACCTCCCCGTCCACGGTGTTTGACGCACCGTGATAGCCTCGGACTCGAATCACACATGCAGCTGAGGAGCCGCATGGAGACGAAACCTCGACGTCCAATTCCCACTTGCGTGGGAAGTGGTGGATGGGTGCTTGTGGTAGGTGGTGATGTTGTGTACTGCGGGTGCTGGTGGGGAAGATGTGCGTATGTGGCATAGCCGGCGATTGTCTATCCCGGATTTTCGTGGCCTAATAGGCGCTTGCGGCGGCTAAATAAGCGAGGTCAGCGCGGACAGTTGAATCTAATGCGTCTGGCATATGTTGATGTTCCACGCACTGATTCGCCAGTCTCTGTGCGATGGGTTCGCAAGTAACCCAGCAGGCCGATGTGACATGCGAATGTAGGGGGATAGTGTGTACATGAGAGTTCAGCAGTGTCACGGACGGTTTCGGAGATGGTGAGAATTATGATGCTGTTGTTGGTGGACACGCTGGGCGACGAAGTGTGCACTTAGTTGGGCATATTGGGTTTACAAGATGTGCTGAGTGTGATGGAGCTGATGGTGTTGGGTGGGCTGGGTGTGCCCTTAAAACGGGCCACGTGTTAGATGAGCTGGATCAACACGGGGGGGCCACATCGGACTCTGGCAGGCGTTATCTGTGCGCAATAACAAATGCCAACATTCCCGGGGTGCGCTGGCGGACCCTGTTGTCGGCACTCGTCACACAACTGGACCACTGCCACCACCCCATTGCTTTGTGGTCAAAATTCTGGTCATTTGTGTGTGGGATGCGGTGTGGCGCGCCAAGGCGAGGATCCGTCCGAGCCATCCACCTGCGGCCTCCCCTGTCTCCAGTCTTCTTGACTTGGTCTTGACACCGGGCTCAGGCGGGGGAGGAGGAGAGAATGTAGGTAGATGCTACACAAGTCTACTGGCACTATAAACCCCTGCGTAAGTCACCGTCCCTGCTCCCACAATGCAGTCTGTGGGGCACACGGTGGACATCATCGAAATCGATGGCCGAAGTGTCTAGAAGGATTACTTAAGAAATCCTGATTGGGCAGTCAGCTTACTGTATCAAATTTGGTGGATTCCGGACGTCGCAGTAGGCTGGGCGGGTAATTTGACCCAAATGTGATTAAACACATGTCCTCCGGTTGGGCCTCTTAGTTCAGGTGGCTAGAGCCTTGGCTATACTCAAGCTTCCCCTGCTGTCGTGGGTTCGAATCCTACGGAGGCGTCGAGTTTTTCCCTGTTGTGTCAATATGGATATTGTAATAGGTGAACCGGTCTATACTTGGACCTAAAGGGTAGATATACGCGGGGATGTACACGAATAGAATGAGAAGGATCAAAATAGCCACGAGCATGTGACCTGATGTTAACTTATTTCTGAAATTTTTGTCTAAATTTTGCAGGAGTATGTTTGAAGCTCCAAAAAACGTTTTTTTTCGTGTCATTACAATACGTCCCCCCCTCCCGCCACTAGGAGCACGGAATTCGAATATGAAAAACTTGCCCGAACTAGACAGGCGTAAAGCCTGATGTACAAGTTGGTAATGATCAGGGAAACGAACGTGACGACCACTGCATGTAGGAGGTAAGTTTGGGGAACACACAGGCTTATCGGATCCAAGCGGGAGCGGAGGAATCTGAGAAAGCACCGTAGCAACTAAAAAGGCTAATCTGTCAGGGTGGGCGTAAGGGGGTCGGTATAAGCCACCTCCATCCGATCGATTGAGACCACTTCAGTGAGATTGTCACGGGCGGTTTTTAAATGCTTGCACTTGCGTGACAGAATTTTAAAGAGACCGCCGTAGGCCGTTGTAGTGGATTACGAACATTATCTACACGGAAAGGTACAAAAATACATGTTAGCAAGTTAGGGTCAACACACGACCCGTTTGCTGAAACGTGTAGAGTGATATGACTCGGAGAGTAGCCGTTACTCAGCGCAACCGTTGGACATAGTCGGTGGCATCCGGACCGACTAAGCCTTGAGGCGACCAGAAAAACCACCGGGAATCCGTGGGGTACTCCCGTAAACAAGTTCAACAGTGAAACACTCCAAGTCCAGTTTGAGCCCGTGTGAATATAGAGCATGACACACGGTGGACATAATCGAAATCGATGGTCGAACTGTCGGGTGTTCTGGGTGGCAGGGTGCTGGTTGAGCTACGCATGGGGAGGGGCTGGGTGTGTCAGGACTGAGGCCAATTCCGCTCGCGTGGACACACATGTGTCTGAAGAGGCCAATGCGGTGAGTGAGTGTGCGAGGGGCAGTGTGAAGAGTGACGGCGAATTCGGCGAGTTTAAGTTGATACACCAGGCACTGGTTTGCCAGCCTCTGTGCGATAAATTCACAAATGGCCGACCAGGCCGATGCGTGATATGAAGGTGCGGTCGCAGTGAGGACAGTTGTTGATCGAGTTTACAGCGCTGACGTTTGAGGGTGAGAGGTTGTTGTTTGCTGAACATTACTGTTCGTAAATTGTTTGCGTTAAGCTGCTGAACCGAATTTACTGCAGATTAAGAATCACAAAAGTACATAAAGACACTATTCAGACCGATCTCATATGAGAAAGACGTAATTTCCTACTGAATGGGTAAAAGAATAAACATTTATATGCATGTTTTCCATGAACTGTAATTAGACTTTTAGGAGCATCGAAGAGCAACGAAAAAAATGCACGCTATATAAGTAGTCATTTTTTCAAAGTACAGTTTCTATATGCAGACGGATGGAAATTCATTCCAAAGCCGGCATCCTGAGGTAAGTGGAATATTATTGAATTATTTTGCAGGCTGGCAAGTTTTACAACCTTACCTATTTAATCTTTTCGAAACAAAAACGTATTTCGGAATTTCGGTTGACATTTCATGAGTAAGCCCACCTACTGTAACTCCCACTTATCTTAAATCGCAGAGAATTTGCCTAACCAGGACAGTTCTTGTCCATCTATCTGCACGATTTATTCGGTCAGCGACGTAGCAGATATGCTGATTGAGACGTTATCTACCAATTACACTTACCTATGCCTGCTCAGCCCTAAACGTAGCATCTGATCTACGCGTTTTGCTCAACTGATCTGTTGGTTGCAGGCAAAGCTCATCCGCCAAGTGAAAAAAACAGCAGCCTAACAGTTTTTATCGTACGGTAAAAAACTCACTAGCCTATCTTCCTGTCAGAAGTATAACAAACTTCAGAATCCAATCCGACAGAAGTAAACAATGGAGGTTCAGGCATTTGTCACATTATGGTTTGTTCTACTTTCTGATGGAGAGTCAGCATTGCGATAACTTTTTCATGTAGCAACATTAGAGAATTACAATATTGTTATACAAGGAAAAACAATTTAATTTCAAATATTCCTGTCCAAGGCCTGGCCCAGGCAAGACTATTTTACAGAAATGCGAGACAGGTCATGAAATCAGATACAGTATCCGCTGTGGTTAGGCGCAAACGTACTAGGCTACCAACGTATCCTGGATAACTGTTCCGGAGAACGTTGTCACTGTCACGTTGACAGTTAAATGAGTTCCTTGAACTGATTTGTTTGCGTGGAATAGCAATTCCGCTGCGGGGCATAATAATACAACTGACGTTAATCAGTTTCATTAATTTTTTGTGCCTGTAAACGTGGTTTTGCGTTTAAAGTCCGTCAAAGAAGAGCAGTTTGTTGCTCTGGGTACATTCACATGCTGAGTGGGAGGGCTGTTTGTGAAGGCATTTTGGAAGATTCTCTCATGGTCCATGAAATATAGTCAAAACATGTGGACGCACACACTGAACGCGCAGTTTATATCCCGGAACATGTGCCTGTCTTTGAAATGCGCTCATACGCTTGTCTATGAAAAATAAAGCATTCATAACTCTTTAAACCATAATAAGGTTTCACTTCTCCATAAAATGTATCCACCATTCCAACCCTGTCCGCCTTAAGAAATCAAGCGGCGTAAATATTCAAATTTAATTATGAGTAACGGAACAGATCAAAGCGATCGTCTTTTGAATACGGGGCTTCTGAGTTAACTTGCCCAATAAATACAATAATTTTGCGCTCCTATACAGTGCTCTGCGCGGTCGCCTCCTAATGCCCAGTCTAAGTTTTCGGTTGCATGATACCGCGTACAACTGGCACTTGTTCTGTTACCTAAGCTGCCCATGCAATTATGCAGGTCAGACTGAGCGCATGCTCCAATTGAACACAAACGACCACAATCTGGCTTTATGAGGGTGTGACGAATCGCAACAAGTGGTTTCAAACGGCTTCGAAACGGATCAGAAGTTTCACGTTGACTACCTAGAGAACAAGACAAGCCGAAACGTTTTCGGAAGCCTCGTCTTCGGATGGACAGTCAGTCGGTGGATGCCGATTTGTCGAGGACAAACAGAGCCCTGCACATCCAGCCCCGCACCTGCGTCGCCCATAACGACTATCACTCACTTCGTCGCCACTCTTCCTTTTGACAATCGACTGGTTCACGACTTCCAATGATCAGACTGATAAACAAATGGTTTCTCTGCTTGACCGGTAGTTTTTCTTACTCATACGGGCACTTTGAAGTCGAACATTCATCGCCATTAGAGATAAAGTTTTACATCGGTACTGTACTCTTTAATATTTCGCAAAAGCCTTGAAATCGTCTTTCAACCTCCACTTAAGCAAATAAGACCGTCCTCGGTCATATTTCTGCACAATTGCCAAACCAATGGTGGCGGCTGATATACATGTAAAAGACGTGGGTAGGATTACAATGTGGTTGAAAGATGCAATGATCTATTAAGAATTAGTATTCATATTGCGCGCATTATCATACGAACAAATACATTTGCCTTGCTAAAACGCATTTCCATAACGCCGCATACTGTGGTGACAGCGATCGTCAACATCTAACTGGTTACCTCGTCTGACGTTGAAACGGTATTCCCTAGACTCATCCACCTTTATCCCTTAGCCTAAGTATTGAATGCCATAAGGACATATTTTGCGTTGTCCGTATATTATTCGAGAGTAACAGACGCCATGCGATGACTAAACCTACATGGCATATTGTGCTTCTGCTTCTGGTTGAGTGCGACATAGGCAGTTTGAGCGTCTTCTGATTGGGCGACAGAGACATGCCTAGGCGGGTCGATGCACGACGGGAGGCAAGAGAGAGAGGAAGCGAAAAATAGAGCTCAGCTGGACGGGCAGCCAGTCCGGGAAAGGTTGCGCGTGCAGGCGCGCCTGACTCTAACTTCCTCCGCTCTCTCTCTCGCTCTCTCGCCATCCCTTTTCTCCGCACGTTCATTCCCTCCGCCATCGTAATCGCTGCCCCATTCACAGACCTGCTTCTGCTTTCCCGCGTTTCTCTCCCGCAAACAGTTGCAGGTTCCTGTTTACCTACTCGCCTCCAATATCGTCCAGCTTTGCCAGACCTATCGAGATAAAGTTTGCGCATTGCGCAGTCAATCTTGCAGTCTTTAAGTGATCGACAGGGATAGGGGACATTCAAGTATAATCACTCCCGTTTCCGCCGCCATCTTGTGAGCACTCGTGATTTCGCTATTTCTAACAGCCGGCTGAGCAGCTGTCATAGTGCCCTGCAGGAAAATTAATGGATCCATCCTTCGTCGTTCTCCGGTTGGAGATCCAATCTGTGCTGTGAATACACAGTTTTTTGCGGACTAAAGGCGACAATTTGTGGGCTTAAGACAATCGGATACAGGCGACCAGCATCCCAAAGTCCGTTCTTCACTTGACGCATCTAAATTCATTGAAATCCACAAGTTGAATAGTACGTATTTTGTAAAACCTCTTTCTTAGGTTATATGGAATTTATTACATATTTTCTGCGCACAATATCGTAGGCATTGGTAAATGCATTTGTATTCAGTTGCCACTACGTGAATTCTAGAGTTTGATATGCAATGCTACTGCTTTGGTTGTGTTTCTTGTACATATTTTACATACATAGCGTCAAATCACATACGTACGGCTAACATCGACCAAGAAACTGGTGGCATTTTTTTCAAAATCAGCAACATACATACTAAAAAGCAAACAAGCATGTCATTATGGACTTTAATGCATATTTCTGCAAAAACCGTCGTTGCTTCTACATGTAAACAGTACACAATTTCGGTAATCCTATGAAACTGCTCAGTACATCGCATAAGACATGCCGAGTATCATATGATTGTCGGAGGTCGTGATCTGTACATTGCCTAGTATGACACAAATAAGCACGTTTTAAAAGAACTGATGATTCAAAAATTTTGATACCTGCTCGGAAGTAATTAAAAATCATGCGCTTTTGCATTTTCACATAGTTGTCTTTAAGCATTCTATAAGAAGGAAGTCGATGACTTAGTAGAACATGTCGACCAAGGCATGAAAGCGGACAGTTTGAGCACAGCATTGTCATAACAGTAGATCAACGTATGATCTCAATAAGGGATATATAAGGACATTCACCGCTCTGAACTGACCAATATGTTGATGCTAGAAACTGTATAATTTCAGCGTAGAGACACTGCCTCTGGATTTTTAGATATTTAAGCAAGGCGTCTTCCTTTTTTGCACAGACTAAATAGGCGGGGCGTTTTTCTGGAGGCAGACCGATTATACAACAAAAGTCAGCATTTCGAATTTAGTGCTGATATCAAATAATTCATTTAGGACAAACTGATCGAGACTTTGCTCAAACGTACTTACCTGTTATTGAGTTTGTCTGATCTATCTTACGAAATTTACGGTTATAAACCCTTTACACGCTTGGATCTATGGTTGTCAGTTCATCACGTGACAACAAATGGTATGTTTAGTGAGACACAAAATTGCCTGTTAATGAAGACAGCTACTTCTAGACACATAAGTTGGCAGTAAATATAAATGCACAACTAAAATGGTTCACTACTGCGGTAAACTTTAGAAAACGGTATATAATTATATTTTTGAAAATTAGTCCAAAATTGAAAAAAAAGAAGACAGTTGGCTAAGTACGCGATCCTTGGATTAAGTAATCAGTGATCACAGACCGAGGCGATAAGGTGTACTGCATAATATACTAAAGTTATTATTACTTTTCTATTTGAAATTTCCTTAAAAAACAATAGAGAAGCGCCAGCCAGAAAGTGCTCAACGGTGTTGCAGTGGTCGCTTTTAAACAGGGTCTAAATATTTAAGACACTCTTTTGCAAACGTTAGTTTTCAGCCGAGCAAATTTTCCGAAAAGAGTGCTTTTGATCTGACCCGTTGTTATGTTGACACTGCCGTGCTTAAAAACTTTAATCTTGGCCTTTAAAAAGTTTTTAATTATTTGTGCCACCTATGCTCCGTAAAACAATTAGAATAATATTTGATTCTGCCTTTTACTGTCAACCCTGAACCGTTTTTAATTCTTTACAGAAGAGGGAAATATCCTGACTAATGATTTCTGAACATGCGTTAAAGTCTTCACTAACCAAAGCATACCTTTCTTTCAGTTTGCCAGTGACTTACATGCGTATGCATGCAAGATGTTTTCTTGAATAGCTTGTCCCGTTTCACTAGAAGGCATTGTCCGACGTAGCTAGGCGTGATATTTCGTCCGCATGTTATTCGAAGCATGGCACGCTTAATTGCAATGGCAGTTTGCAGTATTTTCTGCCCACAGCTTTTCAGCGTTCGTTTGGACAATGATTTCGACTAGTGGGGCTTAAAATTAAAACATTCATATAAATTCGAAGCACCACATTTTAATCGATTTTTGGGACAGCATATATTTGATATAAAGCTGCCGATATGTTCCGCGCAGTAATTCAGTTAAAGTCCTTATGCAAAATTGGCCAGCTTTGTTTGTTATCTCATTTCCGATTAACATAGAACACAGATATTTTGACCCAGAAAAGGTACAGTAGGTTTTATGAATAAGATGTTTCTCAAATGAAAGTGATTCGTTTGCCGTAAAATATACACCTACGTTGAACAGATGGATAAATGAATAGCCAAAATATGTTATAATACATGCAGTGTCTATTATATTTATAAAGTAACAGGCCCTAACGTCGCTTTAGATATGGTTGGTGACAGTTTCTTTGGCCCTACCTAAGCTTTCATGGCTGTGTTCAGGTTGAAGCCCTAAAATATTATTATTTTTCATGTACAAAAGATGAGTCATTCCAAAAGGCACTAGTAAAAGCTAGCAGAATAGCGCCAACGGCCGTCAAACAAATGTTCTGAGGGGCATAAAAATTGACTACATTTTGGTAATATCTCCAAACGGACTGAGTTATATTGAAAACCTTCCACAAAACACTGCCTAAACGTCAGAGTATGTATTTCTTGTAATACGCCTCATAGCGGCAAAGGCCACTGCAAATAAATATGTTAAATATACTGTTTAAAATTCATGTTCTTTGGCATAATCAAAAACACCACAACACCGCAACTAATCAGCAGTCATTTTTAACATTTGGTTGATGCTTTAAGAGGAAAGAGTATATTAATTCCGTTTGATTCTAAACATGAAGCCTATATGGCACCTGAAGAACCTAAGGCTTGATAAGACTTTGCGTATACCTCGCTAAGGTACTCGTCTATTGTGCATTAAGGAGTTTATTAAGTCCGTCACATATCCAATCTTAAAGACAATCCGTTTGATGTGACAAAGCTGAGAAAATACCGACAAGCACCCCTTAACTGTTCGGACGAGAGTAAACAGAGATTATACGAGGTGAACACCTGCCACCTTAGATACGCACTATTGCACTGTGGTGAATAAGCATCTGGTAATTCCCCAAACCTCCCCAAACCTCGGATATTTTTGGTTGTTCTTATGAGACAGTACGCAATTTTTATTGCATTTTTCCGAGCTACTGTCTTATTATGGCTGAACAAACGAAAAAAACAACATAATGGGAATAGCATTGTCGCATCACATCGTTGATTGGATGTTCCTAATTTTTCAGCGGAAGCACCACTTATCTCAAAATTAATAGTTTGTTATTGGGCATTGCAATTTATCGCACGGTTGTGATACCGCAATAACCGACGAAAGCAGGATAAATTTCAGAACGACGGGTTGAGCCTTCGGTAACTGCCGACCTCAGTGATGTGTCTGTAGATTCTGGCAGCTCTACTTGATGCGTCCACTGTTACAAGCCAGCCCTGTGATTTCGCATGTAAACATTCTGCTTTGAAGCTCACGTATTTAAAACTTTACTGTATATATATTGAGGCTATTCGAGTTTGAAATTCCCCTTCCCCCAGGTTGGTGTTAGACGCCACTTATATTGTACTCATGGCACTCTTTGTTGGTTATAATATTCCCTTTTTGGGAAGGATATTTCTGGTCACTTGCTTCATCACAAACGGTTATCCCGCGCCAGTTCCTTCAAATTTACGGCCAACCTCGCAGATCCCTGTAAAAAAGAACATGATAATTGTCTTATCTGGTTTGAAGATGCCCGGGAGATCAGACACCCAATACAAAACACTTTCAACTAGTAAATCCGTAGTTTCCCTCAATGATTCATCCTGTGTCCCGTTTATCAAGCACTTGATAAATGCAAGCTTTGCGACTTTAACTAGGAAGGCAATGGTACCGCTAGCATAATTTGATAGACTTAAAAAACACTTAACTTGTTCACTATTTTTGTGTCAAGAAGACCACCAAGGCAATATCGCCATTTGCTTCCTATTTTTTGCAATTCTGTGATATCTTCCTATTAGGTTTTATTCTGGTTAGATTTATCCCAAGTGCAGTCTGTCATATCTTTACGTTCTGCTGACAGACAACTTTTATAGATGCATAGTAGAGGTATGAGACATCGTCAGCAGTCTAAACAATCCCATTTGGCAAAGACTCGCCTTTGCACGAGCAAATATCAATTAAATACAATAGTTCACGTTCTGCGATGACATCCAAATAAATATTAACGCATTCAGGTGTGATGAAGGTGGAATTTCAACTACTTACTCCAAGGCTTGTACTGCAATATAAGTTGACGTAAGGAGGAGATTAAAACAACCAATAAGCAGTAGTTATTGGGAGAGGATTGATGATTTTAAGACAAGTGAGATCGGATAAGGGCTTAGGCCCTGCGGAGAACTGTGCATAAAATGCCCACTAAAGTACCAACGCTTTAGACTTAGACAACTGTTTCGCAGTCTTTCCCGATCATCAGTAAGCCCTAGGCCTGCCATGTACCTTGTGAAGAAAAATGCACACCCTTTTCAAGTAAATGCGAGACTCTCAGTTGTTAAGAATTATGCTCAAGTTTCATCGTTTTAGCGCGACTTGGTCGGGTACGGGGACAAACGTGCTGCACCAGTTTTGGTCCACAGTAGGTTGAGGACTAGTATGAACACACTCTGCGAGCACAAAGCTGGCCTAGTTAGCCGCGTGGTCACTGTGTAGTCACCGACGCAGGAACTTGGAGTGTTTTGTCGGTCTTTTTTGCTCTCATTTGGATTCAGCATGCATCTGCGCCTATCCAAACGAATGTAAGAGCACGGTTCTGGCTGGTTAAATGAAGGCTCTCTCTAGCGGAATTTTGAGTTATTTAATTGAAGGCAGTTGTCGGGTAGACGTCAACCACGCATTGTGAATCATCTATGAAGTGCAGGTTAGAAACACCAGTTTCCTGTGCCAGCGGATACTTGTGACCGCAGAGGCTCTGGGCACCCAACAAGCTACTTTAGTCTTGAGTTCGAAGGAAGAGCTTGCACAATCCCTCAAAATAGCACGGCCCGTGATGAGCTCTCATGTTCGTTTACGAAAACACATACTTCATGTACACTTGTGTTTGCCGGGCACTTACCTTACAGTCTACTTTTGATTAAAGATATAGCTAAACTTAGTATCCAATCAATTTTTCGCATATGATAGCATGGGTTGCTAGCGTTTAGTGGTTTCCATGGCTTTATTCCCAAGTTCTTTTAATTGTCATTAAGCAATGTCCTAATGGTGCAGAATGACCTCTAGTTTTGAACTCTTGCAGTCGTTCACAAAACGCGGTAAACTGCAGAGCAAACGTTTACTTAGCTCACGCCGAGAGCCACCATAATCTACTGTTTCAGCATTATTAAGGAGTATTACTTTAAACCCTATATTTAGCTATTGATTACCAAGCAGTATCGTGCAGTCGTTAAACGTCTCATCTGCTGAATTTGAAAAACATGGCAATTTTTGCAAATACTAATCAGTTTGCAATATCCCCAATTACCCGACCCTAAACAAGGCATACGTTTGGTTGCTCGGAAGATATTTAAATATGATACGCGATGATATAATATCGGCAAAGAATTATAAGGCAGTATTCAGTTCGTGCAGGAATGTAATACCCTGCCGATTTTATTTATCCTCCGGGCTTAAAGTTGTTTACGAAGACACCTTCTCCATGTGTTTTCCATCACAATGGAATTCGGTTTTTGTAGGTGCACAGGTATGTTCCGCAGGCATTACCAACCCACAGGTTTGCTCCAAAAACTGAAGTGTTTCCGTTGGAAAGCATTTCCAATTGCACACTTTTGTCAGAATAAACATGAAACTATAAAACAAAACTGACTCACCGATGTGCGTATGGATACCTAAACCCAGAATTTGTAAATTTGGCGTTGGTTCCATTTTTAGTGAAAATGCAAAAAACAATAAGTTTTTATGAATCCGGAAGCCAGAATTCACGAATAATATTTTTGATAACGATGCGTTTTGTAGGATTTAGCAAAATAATCGCTGAGTTGTGGTTTTTTGTCTTAGGCTTATCTATAGTGTTGCTAAAAATGAAAAATTAGGTTCCATAAAACAAATTCCTAAAGAAATATGTTTGACTGGGTTTAGCACAGTCTTTTAGCATTAACAAGCCATTGTTAGGTAAAGGTCAAACTAACTCTTATAGGAGCCTAAAACGTCAAATCAGCTTAAAAATACAGGCATCCTATTTCGAAATTTCGGAAATTTGATTTTAAAATGAACTCAACTATCCATTCCTAGTACTCGTACACCAAGCCTTTCTGTGAATTCAACTGTTCAGGCGCGTGCTGTCAAATGCTAATTTCCACATAAATTTATTTCACTATTTTCATGCGTATCCTAGCTCAACTTAAAAATGGAGGCATTCGTTGTTTGCAAACAGGTGCATTCACGATTTGTCATGGCAACATTTTAAAGAAAGAAAGTCACCTACAAATCAGAAGCAGTCAGAATAGGAATTTTTACGACTGTCTATTTTTTGCAACTCGGTCAAGTTCATGGAAAAACAGGTTAGGATGTTCTGAGAGGATTTCGCAAACAAGGAACATAGTCCCCTGAGAGACTGGAAATAAATCTAAGCTCTATCTAAATATTGTGGTACTGTTTAGGGAATATACAATTTTTCAATATCCCGATGTTAATAAGCAAGGACACAGGTCCTGAAATAACATCCCTTATGACTATTATTACATTCGAAAGTTCCAAGCTTTTCAAACTAGGCTGGGTCAATGAACTTAAAAGACACGCTTATTTTGCTGCACTGACGTATAACATTTAGATGTTTTATGTTATGGTTGATAATGAATGCGCAGCAACTTACGAAAATAGGGACGCATTGTGATTAAAATACCGCCCCGTTTGATGCTTGAACTTTGTTTTGTAGTAATGGGAAATGCGTTGGCATCAAGGAAAAAGCTTCCCAAAGAGGACTTGGAATTCTTGATGAGCAATACACACTTCACAAAGAAGCAGATCAAGCAGTGGTACAATGGATTTATTGTGAGTTTAACCATACGAACATTTACATAATTATTATTTATGCTATAAAGGATAATTAAAGTGTGCGTCTGCATGTTTTGCCGCGGCGCATTATCATTTAATTGTGCCGTTAAGCAATCATCCGTAGTACGACGCATGCGTGCATATGGCAGCTCGATGTGCATTAGTAGGATTGGGTTACAGGATAACATAAGCTTTGATCCATTTGACTTAATTTTGATCCAGAAACTTGCGTCTGATAGAAAAAAATCATGTTTGTAGTTAGTACGGACTTGATCGAAAAAGTTGAGAAATCACAGACCAGGCTCTTTTATAAATCTTGTTAAGCTTAATTTCGACTGAGTCCTAACAGAAGGAACTGCGTACCGTGATGCATTGGTAAAATGAGGGGGGAAGATAAATTAAAAGCGTCAGTTTTCACTTATCTGGGCTTTTAAACTTGTGGCAAAGGCAAGAGAGTACTTAAGCCAGAAAAATTAAAAAATGGTTTAAGTAATAAACCAGTCTCCCTCTTCCGTATTAGAAGCGATTCCTGATAGACTCAACTTCAGGTCATCAAAGGTGAGTCGGCGGTTTCGCATTATCACCTAAATGAGCCAAATAATTCAGTCATGCAACAAGCGGAAATCACAACTTAGACCTAACACATTGTGTATTAGTCGCTTCTGTTGGTGTGCTGTCAGTGCAGTTTTCCTGTCTGTAAGTGCAGTGTAAGTGTCTACGAACTGCACTTAAAACCTATTTAAACAGATAGATCATTTAGAATGTAATCAGTTCTTTGGGAAGAACAACACATTTTATATGGTAAATCTTTCAACAGTGGTTCCCCAGAACGTCTTCAAACATGTAGCAAGTATGCAGTATAGTTGAGTTTTTTACAAGGTTAAAAATTTTTACAGTCCCTTAAATCTCCGCAAAAATTCAGAGTCCTGGGTGGCATCTGGTGTCGGTTGATTGTGGCCTCTTTCATCTTTCTGAGAGATAATTGTTAAGGATATTTATTTCACTGTGCCGAGTATTGTATAATTCATCGGAATATATGGTCTCCAAAAATGCACGACCTTTTAAATGGACAGAAAGCAGCAATGCGGCTTTTGTCCCAAGCGAATTTCTAGCCAGTTTCTAATGTGTGCATCATCACTTGGGAAAAGTGGTCTCGCCTCGCCACGGCCAGTTGATGTTCTTGTATGCGTGTGGAGGCCGACTTTCTAGTTTGGCTGCAGTTTACTACCTTGAAGGTGTAACCAAGAATCTTGTAGACACGTCCTTTCTTATATAAACGGCTAAACCTATCTCTGGTATGTACAGGCTGTTTTCGTAATTCGGTCATCGGTTTCTGTGCTGATGTGTTTGATGTTTTCTCATATGGGTTTCTCTACGGTTTTTTTGCAATCGGTGGATTTGCCCATCACAGGTCACCTAATTTATTTAATGTGCGTATGTTAAAAAATACCTTAAATAAATTGGAAAGTGACATGAATATATTAACTAATGTTAATATATACTAATGTACTAATGGACAACTTTCCACCAAATCTTACAAAAACAGCTAAAATAAATAGTAGTTTGGCTTTAAAAAATGTTATGTTTAAGAACAACAGAACTCATAACCTAATATCTGCTCTGTGAAAATAATTAAAAAAATATATTGGGTCTTTTCTTTTAATCTCTGCCGAAACACGGTCAACAATGGTGCAGCCCACGGTGTTGTAGCAAGGCGTCTACTCAGTCTTCGCCTGTGTGTAATGTCATGAGGTTCCGATGTCAATAATCGATCTCTACAATGATCAAGCAACGAATTAAGTCACTAAGTATCTTCTCCTTTTATTCGCAAAAGGCAACGCCACATAAGTAAAATTCCTCCCTGTTCTGTTCGTAAATGACCCATCGGAAACCGTAAAACTAGCATAACGTAGACAATAAAGCTATCTGCATACTTCTTTCCGCACCGGGAAACGTTTTCAACGAGACAGATTCCCCTAATTTTCTCACGAAGATGCCGACGACGACGTAGATCTTATAGAGTAGAAACACTATGGAGACCACAAAAAAATTTCCTACCTCTTGGATTTTTCTCAGCGGACCATCCAATTGGAAAATTATAATAGATTGTGTTGAGAAGTTTTAGATAATCTTGTTTTCGCAGGCGGATATCTCTGCCGTATATTCAGACTCAGCTAAGTGTAAAACCTAGTTTACGATGAAACTGTATGTTTGCAAGGTCATTTTAACTGTACTCATAATCGACCAATCGAATTTAGTTACCAGGCTGTCTCACTAAATAATGATTTTCGTAACTAATCTGCTAGGTAATGTCTTTAAGAAAACTGAGGTATTCTTGTGGAAATATCGGTATAATTTTCCGACTAAAGCTTACAACAGATTGCTTGGAGTGGCAATTTGTATATTCATGTAGTTACTTGTCAGCATGCTTTTCTTTCAAAAATGCAAAAGTTTCATCATAACCCGGACTAACAATATGAATTTTTCTACCAAGCTTTATCGATTTGACAGCATCCTCTACACTCTAAATGTGATGTACTTTTAAATAAATGCAAGTTAATAAACCATTGCTTCATAGTCGTCAAATGGTATTCGAAAGACCTAGTTCTTAATTCATTCATCACATTTCAATGTTTTGGGAAACGCTTTAAACCCATGTGAACTTCACGCGTCCTGAAGAGACAATTCGACATTTAACAGGTCACCATTTCCATTTAAGGTCACATTGTTATCTGCGATTCTGCCCAGGGCAAAAGTTGACGTTTGAAACCTAAAATAGGAATTGGAACGTCTGTTTGAAGGAAGATATATATAATGACCAACTTTTATCAATGGAACGCAAAGCTGAGTAGAAAGTGGCCGCTGAAAACCTGCACGGGACCGTAATGGCACTTTTTTGCTACGGATTTATTTATTAGTCCGCTTTTTGCTCTCAGATTAATTTGGTCAGTGTCGTATATGATGGTTAATTTGGAAAATTAGAGCCAGCCACGACATCATCAAGACTTTTCAGAGCATGCAGTATGAATTGGCGTAATTTTTGGACTGGAGAATACGGAATAAAAATGTTGTTTGACCTTCTTTAAAAAGCAGGATTGAGAATGACAAAATCAAGCAAGTAATTCTCCTACCCGATACGGACTTTTTTAATTAAGACAAACACAAACTGAACCCGACCATATTTTGTGTTCCAAGGATAAAATTCGACTTAATGCATATAGACCTCTCAAAATGTTTCTTCAAAGGCTGCATTGTTGTTACAAAATACTTTGAGTGCATTTTTGAGGACTAAAGTTCTTCGTTTGGCCGTCAGGCTTATTTTACATTGGTTTATTTGACCTGTTATAAAACAAAAATAGACATGATTTGTCTTTCATTGCTGTAAATCTGCTTGGCGTTTGGGAAAATTCTGGAAATAAGATGAGCAAACGCATTTTCATAGTTCCAACATTCTTGGTCTCATTCTCATCTGCGCTTGCATCATTTGATTGACTCATATATCATGTGTTCGAATTGTTTCTTACAAAACCATACCGCTGACTAAACTATGGTGGCGCAGAACTAGTAGATTTATAGTGAGGCACAGCCTCTCCCATGACTAATTTTGTTACGACTACAAGATTATGTCAAGACATCTTTATATGGGTGGGTACGTAATGCCCATCTCATTATGCCAAATGCAGTTCGGTCCCTGAAGTATATGCCATACCACCACAAGATCAATTTGAGTCGTTAGCATGTGACATGGATTAACGCTACAATAAAAAGGGCTATTTCTGCCCGTCACTCGGGATCAAAGGCTTTCCACATTTCACCGATGGAGACTAAGTTATTCGGTCAGTTTGCAGGCCCCCAGGCCGTACAATTCCGGTGCATCTGATTAATTATAATGGGTAATACACTGGTTTATCACGGTGATGGGTTCGCCAGACTTAGACTCAAATATCACATAGGGAATTTTGCCAACTGACCTCGATATATTCCTGGTCTTATTAAACCATGGGTAGGTTACACGCCACTGCTTTCACTCATTTCGGGATTGCCAAACAGTAAAAATGCTTTTGAACATAGTCCTAAAATCTTTCACCAAAGGAGCAAGTCTTTCCTCACATTAAAGGTTGAACGTGGAAATGCATTGAACGATCAAGCTTTTGAAGCCTGGAATACGTTTGCAAAACCTTAGCGGGTTTTGTCTAACTATAATGAAAGGGCTTACAATCTCAACATTTAGTTTGCAGTAACTGGTTTTTGTGCTCTATGCGCTACGAATGAAATACAAATAACATGCGCCTTAATTCCGTGGACAAATTTTCACGAGGAAATAGAAAAAGCACTTTGAAAAAAACGTTAACGTCAATTATTGGCTTAGGTTATCATAGGGCGGACATCATAGGTTATCAAGTGCACTGAGCATCAATTAAGAAATTATCATTTTCATCTTCCGATTAACAAAGCCAGGCGACCGGGTCATATTTCTGCGATCACAGGAGCTCCTACATTGCCAACAAATATGTTACCTGTTCGTACGTACCTGAGTTACAAATATGTCCAGCGGTCGAGTTAGCTGACAGTAGAAAGAGAGATATCTAAGTGCGCAATTTGCGCATTCGAATAACAATCCGACGAGTTTTGCCAGTGGTAGCCTATGTGCAGAATTATTTCGCATATGCTTAATGAGGGGCCATTCGTGGAGAAAACCGTCCCTCCATCAATGGAATTCATTGATAAAGCAAAATTGTGTGATAGTCTGTCAGACGGTAATACACTCAGAAAATTATTTGGCGCCTTCTGTCACGAAGACTTTGGTAGATTCTCTGAAAAGCAGTAACTAACAATAGCACACAATATGTTAATGGTACGAGCAGTAAATATTTTCATTCTACTGCAGCCGAGTAAGCTCGCTAGCCGATGTTGTTGATGGTTTATAAGTATGCGAATACATAACGCGCATAAGCTTGCACTAAATGGTTGTTTAGAAAAGATTTCGCAGAAACAAAAATGTTGTCTCTCAAATTAGATGCTAATCCTAGAAGTCTGAAATATGCAGATAAAAGCTTTGTAGGGAAACAAACCCCACATTATCACGGTCTCGTAGTACGTTCTGCCCATTTTATGCATTCAGCTATAATCTAATTTGTTGCATACGTTACGCCTACCCAGGGAGACCTCATCCAAGGGTATTCGATTTGTTTTCATTTACAGCGAGACTGTCCTTCGGGTCAATTGAGCAAGAAAAAGTTCATCGAGGTATACTCTGGATTCTTCCCCGATGGAAATGCAGAGGAATTCTGTACCCATGTTTTTCGAACGTTCGACAAAGACAACTCTGGAAAAATTGATTTTAAGGAATTCCTCCTCGCAATAAATATCACGTCGGGTGGCCGCCCAAAGGAAAAACTTGAATGGGCATACCAGATGTATGACATTGATGGAAATGGGACAATAGAAAGGAATGAAATGGTGGAAATTATTCGTGTGAGTCTCTTCTAGATGATAAAAATGTGTGTCAACAATTTGGAACAGTAGATTGAATGTACGCTTTGCTTTAACCTTAAGGGCCTCTGTGACCCTCAATGAACCCAAGTTTTATTTTCAAACTAATTTGATGAAATGGCCTCTTCAGTCGCACATCGATACACGGCAATGACAGGCGCCAAACCAATGAACGAGAATTCCCGCTAGGAACAAGCCATTGTAGGGGCTTTACGCTTTGCCAAAATATTGTATTTTAAGTACTACTTTAGGGAAGTGAAGTTTCTTGTTGACAGTTCGATCGTCGATTCCGACGATGTCCATTGTGTGCTGCACAACTAGGTGCAGCAGGCACGGAGGATTACACAAGAATTAGTTTGTAGTGATAGTAAGCTTGCTCAGTATCACTTGCACTCTTTCTCCCCCACCCCTTACCGGAACCCGGTGTTAAGACGTCGTAAAAAAGACCGGAGGAGGAGGAGAGCGCAGGTAACCGGCACTGCTGGACGCGCATCCAGGCGTGCCACCACACCCCGTGATCCACAACAAAAACGTCGTCAGGATTTCCTACCAACAACACCCCAACAGGGGTCTGAAGGACGAGGACGACAGAGCAGTCATGTCCACCATCTGTATAACCAGCGCGAACGCAAGCGAATATACCGGCAAGAACTAGGTGTCAGGGAATTGCCAGCGCATACCAGGCTTTAAAAAGCATTGTTTGCTGATACTGACATAGTACACGCTTTCAGACCTTTTGAAGTTCCTTTATACAGACGCCCACATAAACCCATTAAAGGTCTCCAGAAAAAACGCACAAATTGTCTGCACCGCACAGGATATAAGATGTATACTTTTTTATTTTCATTGCATTCATGTGCCTCTTTAATGTCTGCTTGCAAACTAAACTCTTGTATCGTATTGCAGCTTTACCTTCGAATTTAGACTGAACCCTATAGCATTAGAAACAGGTAATAGAGTAGCTCGTTTCTAAACCTGTCTGGGGGTCATGGTAACAATCGGGAGATGGCATCCAAAAAAATCCGTCACCTAGAAATAATACCTCTAACAGTGGACTCAAACGCCTTCAGGCTATATCAGTGGTTGCAAGCCTACTTTCACGAACTACTTGGACTTTTCCCGACGGCCTAACATGGGCTGGCCAAACGAACATCGCAGGACGTTACATGGACGATGGTCGCTGTTACCCAACCTTCCCCATCGTTACACACGTACACCAGAATATACGGCATACATTCGCACTATGGCAATTTATTACAAAACAAAAGCACTTTTAAATAGGTAAGTCTGCACAACATGGGACAGGAACACTTCCCAGGCATTTGTCAAATGCATGGCATTGAGACCAAACCAAAGACGATACTGTACTTCGTCTATGTAAGCCCACACAGCTCGACCACATACAGGGCCTCCCTCGTAGAGTTTCCTTTTCAGTCTACTCCAGTATGCCTCAATGGCATTGGTTTGCCGTCCGGTGGTAGGGTGCTTGAAGTTCTTTGAATGGTTAACAGAGAAATGTAGATAACCTTTTAAGGGAAGACGATTATACGCCTTCCACTCGTCCGTTACCACTATACTGCCTTTGGCGGCCCATTTTCTAATAACGGAACGGAGAGAGGGCTAACTTTAATCATTCACTTGTTCAAATAAGGCTTTCCGTCGGCTAGTATCGTACATCCCTACCAGCCACCACCCATAAAACCCCTCTTACCACCTGTCCGGTAAGACAGGCTGCTTTAGTTAGGCGGATTTTTTTGGGTGCCATCACCCAATTGTTACCGGGGTCTTATTTGCACGACCATTTATCCCTTGACAATGCATATGCAGTCAAATACACATGAGTGCGGTCTTAACAAGTAATCAGAGACCACGTGATCAAACTACATAGTCGCATTATCCTACAACCACTTTCCAAGTTCAGTATATGAACTGCTTTGAAATTACCTATTTACATACATAGATTGGTGTTTACAGTGTTCGTGAGTTATGCGCATATTTTCTTGGTTTGGGACTTCCATTGGAGTCAGTGGGTTACTGAATAACCAATAACATAATGGCGCTGCCAGTTAATAAATTTTTAGTCCTCGCTAGTGAATTCCATCATGAAACGCCCGAAGAGGCTGCATATAGAATGCCTCTGCACACCCGACTCCTCATAATAAATGCTGTTTATTGTCTCATTCATTATCAATTCGGTGCAATTGGTCACTAAAACAGCTTGATACAACATCAGCTGGTCCCTTGCAATTTCCATGTGTAGTATAATTTACGGCTTTTGAAATCCAGTGTGCTGCTAAAGTGTAGATATGCAAGTGTTATTTTGGTGAGTTGTTCGGGTGTTGAAACTTAGAATCCGAGATGAGTCAATGATTATTTAATTAATTGTGCTTTGATTTGGTTACCATATTGTTCTTTATTAGGAGGTCCTAGATGCGAATTATGCGTTCCATGTGGGTGACCGCAAGATATATTTTTTGTCATTAGGCATTTAGTATTCAGAAAGCACATGCAATCGTTTTAGTATAATCTGCACAGTGTTAATGCATTTGGAAATAGAAACAGATCCGTGCGACGATGAGAGAGAGATTGTTACCGACTTATGTATAGTATCCGCGCTTTAGATTCTGCCAACTTTCGACAGCAACACGTTGGTCGTTAGCGACGGAGAAGGTGTGAAGTCCAGTAACGTCCTTTCTTTCAGCTTACCCGTATGAAGGAAGGGACTGAATTCACACCGACAGCCAACAGTTATTCCACTGAACTTTGGAAGTCGTACGTGTGTATAATCAAATGTAGAAAAGCAATAGAAAGAGGGTTAATTTTATGAAGATTGGCCCAGATATATCCCCATATGAATTTTTATGCGGACAGAAATTCTACGTGTCCAATGTTTGCAGCGCCGATACTGCCTTTTACAAGTAAATGATAATATACAGTAATGACCACAATATTTATGACTGAAATTTGTTTTTTTCACTGAAAAAGCCAAAAACACCGTGTTATTATGTAAAACCCTTAAAAAATCTGTTCTTTTTTGGGCGTAAGAACTCGTTATTTTAAGGCACCTGAACACAATATTTTATTTTCAGTCGCACATCTTTATTATTAAGGCTAAACGTCCTGCTTCTTCAGACTGTTTTTAATTGGGTTATTAATCTGCTGACTTTTTCGGTTGCATTTAAATTTGCAAAAATTCTAACATAAGTTTTTATTATGGAACTGGAAAATATGCACTTTCAAGACACATAATTCTACAATCCACACTTAATAGACGGCGAAATATAGAGTCCAGGCTACTTTAAATATTTATAGACGCAGTGGAAATTGCGTAGCTCTCAGTGTTTAGTTATAAAACGTCATATTTACTGTGTCAGAACATAGTAAAATTAGATCCGTTTCGAATTACAGGTATAAGAAAATCGCAGATAATTAGGAAGCTTTGTTTTAGTCTTCAGTTTCATAGACCGTAGTCATGGAAGTCCAAACATCATTTTCATACCGGAACACCCTAAAATACTAAAACCCCACTATTTCATTACACATATCAGACTGATTACTAAGCATTGATTGTAATCGACATTTCCAAGGATATGCTTTCTGAAGGTGCAAAAAGTGCTCCTAGGGTAGTTGGAAAATCGTTCTGTCTGTAATACTTGAAAGCTTGCTGTTCACGCAAATATTAGCTGCAAATTTATTCTTCCTTTTATTTCTTGGTTATCAAAAGGACAGAAATATTACACAACACACGCGTTGCGTGACTAATCGGTTTACAAGGTTTTAAAATCACCGTATTTTTAGGTAAAATATCATTTAGAAAAAAATCCTGTATAGTGTTAGCTAATATATATGGTTTAATGTTGCTTATATCAACAATAATTGTCCTTTTACAAGTTGCATTTAATGACTGCCTTGAGGTAATCGGTAAATAGGTACTGCTTATACTAAAGGATCATAATCAACCGTGCCTCCCGACTACATTTCCGCCAGTGCCTTTCAGACGTAAAGGGTCTCTAAGTAAGCATTTGCCATTGTACACGCATTACCTGTTTTCGTTTGGTTCTAGATTACTTGTCGAGTAAGAAAGATAGTTGAAAGTTGTATGAATCTCCTATTTAGGAAATCCATCGGAGACATATTACCGGTATTGGCTTTTGTAATTTCCGGATTTGCGTTGACTATCAATATCAACAAAGTCAAAAGAACCCGGAACGATCTTTTACCATTTAGTAAATATCTTCATAGCTAACCTCGACTTTAGATAATTTCAGAATTGAACCCCGCTCATTGGGTCATTTTGCATTATGGATCCCACTCTCCCCCTTTACCTTATAGGCGTAGTTCCATAGCGCAGCGGTACGAGCATGTTTTGCAAACTTTCACCCTATTTATATCGGCTCTTAGGCGAATTCAGTACTTTGAATTGGGTGTCGGCTAACTTTGCCATAGATTCTAATCTTACTTTTCGGCAATCCAAGCATATTTGCTTATATGAAAGTCTGAACTGCGACGAAGAGTCATAAAATTGTACCGTCATCTCTCTTATGTTGGCCTGTACCATAATTACGCTTGTGTTTGCCCAAAATGTTAACTGGGTCAATATGGCGTTACGAAAGACTGATTTTGGCTATTGTTCTACACTGGTCAGTGATGAGGCGACATGTTATGCCTCTCCTTTGTTAATTTTTCAGAGAAAACACATACAAATTTTGCTGGTTAGAACAACGGACGGTACTGACGTGCATATCTAGGTGTAATGTTCTGGCATATTACCTGTCCCAACCGTTTATTATACTTTAAATTCCAGGCTTGACTGATAAATTTTTCTAATTGTGTTTTCGAAGTGCACTCGGTTTCATGTCAGGTATTGAGTGCTACGTAACAAGCGGATCCTAGACTTAGCCGATCGCAGATTCAACATCAGTTATGTTGACAGTAAGACGCGTAGCCTGCTGACCTCACTCTGTGTTTATCCGCAGAACCTTAACCATATTTGTGGACCAGAAAAACAATCTTGGGCCAGAATTTGGGCAAGCTTCTTCATGCCTAGAAGCGAGCATCATCCAATGGTTGTGGGACTTTAATTATTAATATCAAATGTGTACTGAGCAGCTGTGAATACAGGCGACTAACGACATCAAAAAGACAGAAACTGACGTTTCGTAGTTGCAGCCAACATTTCCTTCTACCTAAAACCAACACAAATCCTTTCCCCGACGAAGTCCTTAATAGGCAGAATGGTATTACCGACAAAGACAAGGGAGACTGGAATGGCCAATTCTGGCTTGTTGGCCGTCGTCAGCTAGCCATACCCAAGCCCAAAGTGTGGAACACTCGAGTCTCGAACTGGCGACCAGTTGGTTTAGAAGTCCACGCCTCTACCCAGCGGGCCAAGAGCCCGTTGCCTTGTCGGTTTTCGATCGGAGATATACATTGGTAGGGGGCGCTCACCTAAGTCCTTAATGTGCCCTTATTGTGTAAAAGAGGATAACTAGGAAAGGACTAGTGTATATGTTATGCCAGCTGTTTTAAGCCGCGGTAAAACGTGGCCCATAAAAAGCGCTACCTTCACTATTTTTCAGTTATCGAAACAGCGTTTAGGAGCAGAAACATGAGCCGAGGCCCATGAACATTCGTTCATGTACGTGTTTCATGCGTAACTGCCAATCAGCAAGTAACATTTAAGTATTGGGTGTCTACATGCGCATCTACTGGATGTAAAGCGTGCATTCCATGACTCCGTACTTTCAACAAAATTAACGCTCATCCTAACGTAACATATTCATTGACAATACAACTGGCCTCTTTACCTTCTGAAGTGTTAACCTACTCCTCTTCATTATTCCCTTTAAAGGCTATCTACTCTATGTTGGGAGCCGATGGGTCTTCCGCGGAGCTGAGTCCTGAAGCCCGCACGGAGGAGATATTTGCAAAGATGGACGAAAACAAAGATGGCGTCTTGACAAGA
>CACRXP010001108.1:4663-22686 GCA_902702965.1 Spirometra erinaceieuropaei | reverse complement strand
AAATGTTGGTGGAACTGACACACCGGTTTTAGTCATATTAGCACTTCCGGCTTGTGCAGTTTTTCGTGAGTACAGAGTGAATCCAATTGAAATGGCCTGAAAATCACAAAAACCAATGAAATTGTACGCGACGCCCTATACTTGAAAAAATTCGCATCCTTCCGCTTAAAGAAAAGATGCTGCTAACGCACTATCCGTTATTTTCTGAACGCATATGTAAAACCATTTGAATTATGACACGGTCAATGAAAATGTCTGTGTTGGATATCTCACAAGAAAGCAATGGACGTTAGACTAATTTCATAGATTTTGCGAGACTTCTTTATACAAGGGGCACTAATTATGGTTTTAAGTAATTTCCAAGGAAAAGATGTCGATAACTTGTCAGTACTTTTAAATGAGAATGCGGAGTCAGACGGACGACGTTTGCCGTTATAACTGTTGACTTTATCGACGAAAAGCATGTTCCAATTTCACTAAATGTTTAAATACAAAACTAGTGAGAACGAACTACTTAATTTTGCCAACTTTGGAAGTCACGAAATTGCAGTTCGTCATTACGCTCAGCAAGCGACACGAGTTTGAATGATATCCCCATTGTCTGTGAACTTGGGTCATTAAAATATCCATTGTTCTTGCAGATTAAACTTAAGACAGAATGCATAAACGTTAATAAGCAAGCATTCCATTACAGTCAAAAACCAAACCCTAGTTTGGGCCACCTACCGATTCTCTTCGAAAATGAATATTGTTTAGTTTATTTTAATATTCACTCGTCGGTCAGATAAAATGGATCCTCCAGGAATTGTGTTTAATTTGGCAAATTGTAGCCTCAAAAATAAGATAACGCCTAGTACCTCTCGTAAACAGTGCCTTAGAAGAATAAACCCTTCGAAATTCTAGTGCCTATACGCCTAGGCATAAAATTGCATATTGTGTCGACGTAGAAAAATATTAACTTTAAAATCAGCAGGTTGTGTTGATTCCTTATTTGGTTCTCTATGCATCTGAGCCATATACTTTGAATGCGTCTTTATGCATCGTGCCATCTATTGCAAAAAAGGTTGCTAAAATTTATTTTCGCGGTGTTTTCAGGCTTCTAAATACTATAGTAGAAAATACTGGGACCCCTGACTTTATGAAAAGCCAAATCTAATTGTTGATTTAAATGAGGAAGCAAAAGCACGAAAATCCCATACAATAATTAACACATAATTGAATTTTGAGTACTGTCACCAGAATTTTAATCTAGAGAAAATGACAAAGTCACCAAAAAAGTTTTATTTAGACGCTGACGGTTCAGACGGCTTGGTCGGGTCTCCATTGTCAAAGCGTAAAATGCACTTAATCGACCAGAGATCCCAAGTGGCATGTCACGTTGGTCGGCCTCATGCTGATCGATTTTGCTCCCCTCTCACTGTCTCAGCCTGTCGGCGGATGGTTAGCGGACGTTTTGTTTGCGTGCTTGGTGAGTCACCGATTCGTCGGAGTGGGCGGGTGATTGAACTTTTGCCGGGTGGTCAATCTGGTGGTTCATGTTCTCTACTGAGTAACTTCGTCATCGGGCTGTTTCCGTATGGTCCGGTGTGGCTGCCTGGTCCTTAGTTTTAAGATT
Source organism: Spirometra erinaceieuropaei (assembly GCA_902702965.1). Classification (NCBI taxonomy): domain Eukaryota; kingdom Metazoa; phylum Platyhelminthes; class Cestoda; order Diphyllobothriidea; family Diphyllobothriidae; genus Spirometra; species Spirometra erinaceieuropaei. Next base: position 21,071 of record CACRXP010001108.1, on the reverse strand, counting down.
TTGATGACGTGGGACTTTTAAGCTGCAGAAAGGTCCAGATTCCTGATGATGGGGTTAGGATTGGAGTACCACGACTGAAATTAAGCCGTTCTACTTTTGTGTCTCCCGGCCTAAGATGGTAACCCTCTGGAGATCGAAATAATGCCCAGTTTATCCAACGTGTGTTGTTAGTTTAGAGTAAGGATCTAACATCCGACTGGCTGATAAGTGCACTTGTGGGGAAGTCTGCTATTTCCGACCGTTGCAATCGCCCTCGTTGCAATTTATTTTGTAGATGACTGCTGAGTTTTTAGGGGGTGAATATGGGTCCTTAGGTTGCATAAGACGGCGTCGAATTGTTGCCTGAGTTCGTCGGCCTATGCCTACTCTGTCGGACTGTAACAGTAGAGAGACCGCCTTAGAGACCCCTTTAACGTCTACAAGAGCTAGTGGCTAGTCACGTGTAAATCTGAATTAATGGCCCGTACCAGGTAACCGAGGATCATATTCGTGAAGTCGTTTGATCTTCGAGTATTATGTAATTCGAAATGTCAACCATAATTTAAATTTGACACATAAATGGCTGTGCTATACAAATATGCTATACGACATCAGTTAGAAAGAAAGCACAAGTTTAAACAGGGCGCAAGATTTTTGATACGGGTTTGCATTAATTGGTCTATTTTGCTAGACGTAAAACGAAATTCTAAGAAACATTTTCTATTGGGAAGAACTACTTGATTAGTATTGATTGTTCTACAGAATAATCCACAGATTTTATACTCAATCCAATTTGCTGAATTTAAAATGAATTTTCCCATCAGTAGGAAAGGAGGAGTTAAGCATTGCGAATTCTTACCAGTGACTTATCTGCTCATATATAGAATCGTGCGCAAAAATGTGTTTATTTTACATTCAAAACCGTTAACGTATTGAAACAAACCTACCTCTAGTTCCTAAGAGCATTTAAGATCGTGAGGTATTCTTATATCCCTCATTGCATCCGTCCGTTTTTACGCTGCCTATGAAGAATATAATCTTCCACATACGCAGACAAGATTAGATGAACTCTATGTGAATTCTTTTTAATGACCCGGAGATAAATGTTTTAGGTAAAAGAAAATAAGCAGGCTGTAAATTGTTAACCACGAGCACAAACGCAGATTATTTCGGGCTAACAATTATTCCGCAATCCAGAACATTCTTATAAACCAAAACATTTCCTTTCCTTAAGTAAAAAATTCGACAAAACCTCATTGTTCACCAGCTGAATACAAAACAATACTGTTGTGCGGGTTTTTTGTAAAATATGTGCATATAGATAGCTGGATCGAAAAACAATGAAAGGCATGTATTTTTATTAGGTTATCATTTGCGAAAAAACAAAGCTTATTCAGAAATCGACAGCTAAAGGCGACTAAGACATTTTGAAATAACTTTACGTAATCAGTACTACTACGACCTATTCTTAATTGTTTTTTAAAATTAACAATGCTTTTATCTTTTTTCGCATTTAATGAGATAAAACAGTTTATTCATATTCTAGTTAAAAGAGTTTTTGATGGCGTCTTTGCTTTAGTTTTTAGAAATACGAAATCCATTACGTTGTCGAAGAAACTTTGTTCAACACATATCGCTTGTCTCCACTGATAGATAAGTCTTAAAATACTTTACGTCTCTTGACTGCACAAAGCATAAATCTGTTGTTACATGACTTGAATAACTTACTTCCACATTGTTTACCCGATTTTATGTTTTTTAAGGAAACGATTTTTGCTGCATCTGGGGAAGAAATTTCGAAGAAACACAAATATCGTAGAATATACTACTGTATTTTCAGGAACCAACCAAGGAAATCAAACGTGCGTTGTTAACCATATAACCTGCTATGAACAGATATTGTTCACCAGGGTTTTGGTATAATTATCAAAACATCGACGGCGTTGTAGAAGAATCAACGATAACTTTCAATATCCTCTTTTAAGGTTTATCTACTAATGTGTTTTTTAAACACCTATCTGAGTCCTCCCCGCCATTAATTGTAAAATCGGCCCCAACTACCTCATTAAATACACAAAACATTATGTCCTAGATTACAAATGTTTTTTTACTGTTAAATATAACATGACACTAGCTACCAAATATTCAATACCTACCTAAACTTTTCGCCCGTTTAAAGACGCTTTTTTTCATGCACATTGAACAAAGACGATTCAAAAAAGGTGGCCAACAAAGACAGCAAAACATATCGCATGCCGTATTTGCTTTTGCATATTCAAAAATGTATAGATATATTAACACATTTTAATCGATAAATTATACGTCCCTAGTTATTTTCGGTGATTAGATATTTTCTTTCTCAAAATCAATTGCAAACCCTTGCTCATCCCCACTAAACACTTGTAAATTAACAAAGCAGAATCTCCAGCATGTTTTCCAGTTGGAGTCATAAATAATGCATTCGTAAAGGCCATATGTACTGCCACATTTGTGATTTGACATAAAGCCACTCCTCTGTTACGCAATTAGCCGAACCACTTTAATACCTCTGATGCCGACATTTATAAAAGAAGACTACTAAAAAGCTGCTCTGAGTATAACTGACAAAAATACAATCCCCTTGTGCATGTCAATCCAAACTATCCGGCACATGTCGAAGAAATATTAAATGTTTGGCATTTTCATTGAGCCAAATATCGTGCACAATAAATCGTCTCCCCTTGTACTTTGTGGATATTTTAATTGCACACTTTCTTTTCTCGAAATTGCTTCCTTCTTAACAGACATATTTCATATTTTCTTGCACCGAAGATTTACAAAATATCCGCCCATTGCAGTCTGATGTAGACGACGATAACGACAAGAAATGGATAAAATACGCTGTGAGGTAATTAACGCTTTTACGAATCAGCTGACGTAAATTGGTGTCCAGAAAGCATTTATGAGATACATTTTCGTCAGGTCTATTGCGGTACGTAGCAAAATGGGGTAAAAAGCGTAAATCGCGAATGATTTGAAAATCACTATTAGAGGTTAGACACAACTTGAAACATCATTAATAACGTTCGATGTTTAGTGGTGCTTTTTTTGGTTGGCATGCTGTAGAAGAATCCTGCATGTGAGTGGATGTTTTGCAAACTATTATCTTAGGAGCACCTTCGTTTGAATTGAAAAACTTTATGTGAATACCATTGTTGCCTTTACCGCAGACGTTACTAAATGATATCAATACTTCGGCCATGTATTTATATTCTGCGCAGGCTCTGGTAAATGTGACTGACGTTCTCGTGGTGGTGTGTATAACCATTCAAAGCGAAGCTGATATAACACCGTCCATGAAGTGTCTCAGAAAATATACCTTGGTTGAAAAAATGTCAAGAACTATTCCCAAATCAGTCCACATGAATTTACTAAGACATCGGAAAAACGATCGTTAACCAGTCAAATGAAAACGCATAATAAACATTAGAGGAAATGTTATATCAATTTAGAAAGGAAACTTTCCACAAACAAAGAGAACGACGAAGCGGCCAAGCATCAAAAGGAATAAGCGAACTCGAGTTTCAGAGGCGCATAAATCGGGCCACTGAAAAAAATTCGAAAAGTAGGGCAACATAACCATACCTTGGATTGGTTCCCAAAAATATGCGTTATTTGATGTATGACAGTGCTTGAGTTAATTATGTTTGAATATCTCTTTCAGAATCCTGCTATGAACGTTATATGCAATTTTGGTAGGTTTACCTTTATTTAAACGCAATCACCTAAAAATTATTTTTATGTGGTGATATGAAGCGTAACATGGGCTTCATGACTAAGAACGCAATGCATGAGAACGGATTTAAAAATTTTGTTTCAGAAAACAGATGTAATTGTATTGGATTTAAATGAACTAAGCAGGGTTGCTTAAAAACGGTTCTGTTTCATTTTATTAATAAAACTGTGTAGGTGCTAAGAGTTTTCCTACAGTCGTACGCTAAGAAACCTCTCGCTAACTAAAATCTAACTGATAGACGAGGTCGCGAGCATTTACACTGTGCATAAGGGGCCGTATTTTGAAAAAAAAATAGTACGCAGTTTTCGGCGACGAAGAACTCTACTGAGATAAAATTTCCTCAAAATATGAAAAGTTCTTTGATTTCAATTGCCTAACAGGAAAGTTGAATTCCGTCATTTGTTGTTATCCAGCAACTTAAAATAATATATAACTTAAAAGCTTTTTCTAAACAAATTACTACCTACACTTTCATTTTTATCTATGTAATCGTTCTAATCATATTTTAGAAAACGAATTGGCGAGCATACGTTACTTCCGATAAATTCCCCTTAGTCCAGTACAATTATATGGGAACAGGACAGAAACAAAAACATGCCAGCAATAAGAGGAATCGATTAAAGTTCGACAAAAAACAGAAGCAGTTTGTGGGAATGTAGGAAGTGGGGAGTAATTGAAGTCAATGCCATGGGCGGCGGGAGAGCGGAGGGGTGCAGAGAGTCGCAGCGTTAGTCGACCTTCAACCACTGTAGGCGCGGTGCCTGAACGGGGTTCTTCTGTACGTACAAAATTGGTTTTCGTAACCTGGTGGCGACCGCTTTTGCTGTTGCTAGTAGGCTCTAGCCCCTAAGCCTATGTTAGTTTGATAGGGTCTTATAAATCACACAAAATGCTCCCAGTTTCGCCTTTTCCCAGGTGTGCGGGGAGGTGTTCTCGTATCATCGTAGATAGGCGTCGACTTATGCGAGCAATATAACCTGCTCCACTTGAGAAAGTGAAAGAATATATGCATATTCAGATGGCCTTATGTGGCAACCTATCATTATTTTCTCCGTGTAAAATGTGTTTGGTAGAGAATTATGTTCGAACCCTTGTTGCTAAGAAAGTTAAAGAGACAGCCCGATCAAAGCGTTTCTTTAAAAGTTCACTCAGAGTGTCCCTTTATAAAGGGACTATGAACAGCGAGCGTTTTTTTCTCGGCAGTCAGTGCGCTAGGTTTTACCGGTTGTTACGTAATGTTCATCGCGGACAACCTGTCAAGTTACTCGTTTTTCCTAAGTAAATCCTGAATTTTCCTAAGTTCCTTCTCAATGCTATCGTTTTCTAACTCTTTTTACCAAACACCGGACATCTGCTTAAGAGGTACCTTCTTGAAGCATCGTTTACTAAGGTATCTTGCGGACGGATGTCTACGTATTTCATCCATTTCTAGGGTAAAATCAGAACCCAAAATGAAGATTTCGGCCATGTTTTATTTCTTTAGGGAAGACTAATAATAGGTCTGCTGCCTACAAAAGGTGGTACCTTTCTCTTTTTATTCAAAGCATTCTGTGCCATACTCGTTTGCATATAGGTCCCGTTTAACTACTACATATATTATTTTTTGATCGGCTCATTAATGCGCTGCATGTTGCATTTCTAGCTTATACATTAACATATAGTAGACCATACACGCCACATCTTGCCATGCATCCAAAGTTAGATTGGCAATCTCATAGTAATATGATCATGACCGTCGTGTATGTAGTCGGGTGCATATTTACGAGTGCGTTCAAGCAGCGCAGGGCATAAGGCTATACTCCGTTCTGAACTAGTTTTTACGCTGTTGATTTAACAAGTACAGACAGCAGAAAACTTAATGGCAACGCTATTGGTAAAGGTCCCAATTAGCTGTCGGTACACTGTGGATCGTGTCATAGGGGAATACTGGTAATGGAATGGTTTAATGGATGGAACAATCCCCCGAACGGTAAGCTAACGAATCGCAATAACACAAAACACGGACGGCAGAAATAGCAATACCTTCAAACCGAATAGTAAAGGCATGCTGATATGGTGGCCAGTTGGATATTCCATGGGGCTTCTTCTTGAGAGAACACCTGACCGTCAAAGTACTGAGCTTATCCTCTGACTTTCCGTCTAAGTCATTTGTTGCTCCGCTTTTAGGTACAACCGTCAGCCGTCACGAGTGCCTACAGCAGCACACGATTCATAGTCTACCGACAGCCAATTGGAATTCTTCACCTTTTCGACGTTAAGTTTCATCAAACGAGCAAGGTATTCCACCATTTATCCGACAATGAAGTACTGTCTTTTTTTATGTTTGGGCCTGTCTTTTTTCAAAAAATAACCTACAAAACTCTCTAAGGCTTAGCTGCAAACTAGAAGATATATAAAAGCAAATAATACAACGTTTATCTTCCTACATAATAATATTATTTGGTTCGCCCTTGCCTGCATCCTCATTAGCAACGTTTTCTATTGAATAGGCAAAAGCTACATAAATTCACCCTATTCAATGATGTCTCAAATCGTTTTCCTTTGCAATGTAATTTTTTAAAATGCCATTCTCGACAACGATCAGATGAGGGACCCCAAACGCACACGATCAGCCAATGGTGCTTGTATTACGGGAAGGTAATAACAGGAGTTTTACGGTTGGGACCTATGTATGCATAGATGGATAGCACAAAAAAGCATAGATAATAGGTAAATACGTTTTTCCGGCGGGATGGTTTTATTGCATTTCCATATAGCAACCGGAATTAAGCAGGACAATTGAAAAAAAATAAACTTTAAGTGCCAAATCTCAAATCTCTTAAATGAGGTACTTGTAGATAATGCATCAGACCGTCTACGACAGACGACCCATATTTGAATGAGGAAGCATCAAACCAGAATGATCGTTTCGGACTAAAACCTTCTTAAAAAGTATATAAAGTATTCCTTGTATACCACTGATGGTTTGGAGTTCTTCTCCCGACTCTTACCCATTCTCTTTATAGATTTGTTCATCTCCTAATCTTGATAGGCGATGGACGGTCCCATTCGGAGGGGAGAAGTCAACTGAATTTTATAATTCTACTTTTCCTGCGGAATAATAAAAACGAAGGGATTAATATGTTTTCAGCGCGGGATAAGAAATATATTGTGAATGAAAGAGTCCTTGCAGCCAATCTTGCAAACGGCTTTTACGGCTGTTTTGGCTTTTCAACAGATGCAGGACTTGGACTCACTTAAATGATGCCAAATGTTTGCTGGTATCGACCGGGCGCGGAATTAAATCAACAAAACAACTGGTTCATGCAGTCGTTATTCCACACCAATGTTTACTGAGAAGATAGCCATTCCTCGGCAAATTGGCTTGATTATAATGTTTTTCCTTATATCTTCAAATGCAAACACCGTTCATTCCATTGCTGGTTTTAACTTCCACTTTGGGCTGCACTGCAGACGTGCTGGACTCCTGCTGGCCTACGGTACGCCCTTATAAGACAACGCAGAGGTGACTACTGTCATGCTTGTGTGTGTGTCTGTGGCTTAATGGCAAGTCAAACTTGAAGCCAATTCTCAGCATCAGATAGCTGACAAGCTCCGGCAATCAAGGGGAGAACGGAAGAGGAAAGATGGCGTGAGAACAACCCTGGGGTATCCGCCTGCACGGCAAATCAAGGCACTGATCAAAACGGTAATTTTGACGTGTCGGGCGTGTTTCCTTGAATGGTTGCCAACTGCGCAATCAGGCCTTTTGCGTCTCCGGACTGAGAATTAGACAGCAATAGTACCTTCTAGATGTGGCCTCTGCGGCAGCCTCACGAGTCCCAGATTAATATTCTGGTTAATAGACTAAATGCTGGGTCTGCTGTGGGGCGTACAGGAGAACTGTTTGCTTTTACCAGCTACTGACCAACAAACGCGTATTCCCCGTGTGAATATTCTATTAGAGTCAGGAAAAAAACGCATAGGGGAGGGGAGAAGTCGGTAGATGTCGTGCACATCTGCCTCGTCGTAAACTAATTCATACGCAAGTAACCGCGATTGCCCAAGGCTTTTTGGACGGGCAATATACTTCGCTCCTCGTGAAAGTTGAAACAATTCGTGCAATTTAGGCCTACGAGACGAATCGAAACTCTATCTATTTTTTTTATTTTTTGCCAAGGGAGTATTTCAAAACGCAGAATCTGGAATCCATGTTTCTGGACCTGCTAGATGTAAACTCAAAGAACTAACCTCCAGGCAAATATTTTTACTCGACGCCTTTGCTGCTCAGTTTGTCAAGTCAGGTTTGCTGCAACGGATAATGTGATTGTTTTATCAAACCCTCGCCAAATTTTCCTGAGGGTTTTTCACACGTCAAATGAAATCAAATTTGCGGCCGATGATAATTTGTATTCCAACAACAACATTATCGTCCTTACTTTATTTATTTTTCTTCGGACTGCAGAAACCGAAATTACTGCTAGCAAATACTGGGACGTTACAATAATTGGGTGAGAAAGAAAATGATCAGAATAAGGCGATCAGAAAATTGGCTGCTTCATCATAACAACACGCCTGTCCTTATAGCTTTCAACCTTGATCCGATTTTAAGCACAAGAACGGCAAACAATATTTTCTTACCCTTTATATGATCTACCTCGCCCCTTAGAAATCCCTCTTAATCTGACAAGTGAGGAAAAGACAAGACAAGAAAGCGTTTTCAGACCGTATAAGAAGCTAAAAAATCAGTTGAGGTACTAAATATTGAAAAATGTTTTAAAAAACTGAAACATGTTGGGGTTAGTGCATATTATTTAGTGTACAGTATTTCGAAGGAAATCAATATTTATTACGGTGGCATTTTAAATAAATATTTTTACGAATGATCTCTATTCGAACACCTGCGTGGATTAAAAAGTTTTGCAAATAATTTAGGGAAATTTTTACATTGTAGCTTTTAAATTTCCTTAGATATTAACTACAAACTTGGCTTTGATCAGATTGTTCGAGGTCCATAGTCTCAGATTTAAGTTTTATATTGATATTAGTTTTGAAAGATGTATCAAACACTCGTTCCACAATCACAGTATAAGCACCCCAAATCAGAGCTTTTTAGGGCGTCGTTGGCTACGTGACTCATGCCACATACTTAAGGCTGGTCCGGAAATTCCACAGATAAATCTGGTCCTGCACTTAAGTAAACGAAAACCACTTAGACTTTTAACGTTCACAAACATAAGGGGGGTTTTCAAGTGACCAGTTCCTGCATGTTCAAAAGGTTCTTGCTATTGCGCTATTACAAAATACATCGCCTCACCCAGAATTGACCGTATGACCATGTTAGAAAAATATAGACAAACTATTACAAATTAAGACGTTTTCGTGGTCGGCACATATTTCATTCAGTGTTGCAATCACAATGCGAATCGTAGTGTGCTTATTGCCCTCGGTAACATTACAGACGTCCTATTTGACTTTACTGAGGATTCTGTAATTTGTTTCAGCCATTTGTAGAGTTGCAATCTGGACATCACATACGCTGACTTAAGTATTGCACTGCTGTAGAGGAGAGCTCACTGACTTGTGGCATTTCTCGTAATATATTTTTAGCCATATAGACCGCACTTATGAGCAGAGGTCGTGGATGCGGGCGTCTCATGAAGGTGCACAACTCGCGCTACGGAACGTCCAAATCCTGTGCGTCTTGGGACTTTTTTGACTCCTCCCAGCAGCCACAAAGCGGCTGACAGTTTTTATTCTCCCTACTTTTATGGCAAATGAAACATTTGGCTTGATGTCGGCCGCAAATAACCACTCATAAGAGTGGTGGTTTTACAAGAGCAATTTAAAACACCTGTTATGTTTGCTTTGAAAAAGTTATCAGAAGATAAGCTGCTGTTAGCGGTTTCTCTAGATCTACGGCTTGGTTTAAAGCGCAAATCGTTTTTGTCTTTTGGATGGCAGATAAAAGTGGCAAATTTGAATGACACCTGGATTGCAGAAACACGTTTGTAACCAATAAAAGTAGCACCTACTTTATTATTGCCCTTAGTTTAAACGTTTTCGAGTTCATTTTGCGTTGACATAAATTAAGTGCCCTTAGGCCAACATCCACTATGAAAATGCCGGCAAATATAGTAATCTGTCGTTTAGCTTAAAAGTGCAGCTTTCATGAGACTTGGACGACCGATGCTGATGACAATGAAAGAAAGCCTATCAATATTTATTCGCGGAAGCGTTTACGAAAGCATTTTAGTGTGCCGGATTCGGTATACAGTGTGTATGCGGCATCTGCGTAAGGCGTTGGGCTTGACATTTAATCACAAAATTTGCGGGGTTGCACTGCCAGCTCACCCACATTTGCGAGTATATTTGGCGAAGAAATATCCGTCTCTATGTCGTTGTATTTCTGATATTGTTCGATGTGCGGCCCCATATAATCCATTTAAATTGAACCTCAAAGCACCATAGCATACCGCTTTTGTAGACTTTTATGAAAATGTTTCTGTAGAGCTAATAAAAGTCATTTGTGCGCAATTTTTATCTGTTGTTGGCTAGAAACTATTTCGTAATTGGTAACTGTAACATAGTATTTTAATGTCTGCATGCATTTTCACACGAGCTGAGTGAGAACGCTCTTCAAACGGATCCAAAATCATTGCAGCAAACCGGAGGACAGACCACATGAAGCCCGTTACCTTCACGACTAGTTTGTGCAAAATGGCTATCCGAGGGTATTCATAAATCGCTGCCTATGTGATCGCCCCCAAAGGACTCAAACATCAACACCACCAGTGATACTGCATTCTCTGCCATAAATCAATTACGTTTCAGAAGCGAATGAGCGCATTGCTGCGCAGGTAAGTGTTAGAAATGCACACCGCCCCAAAGCCACCATGCGCAATAGGGTCATGAAAACTAAATAATAGTTAAAGCCGGAAGAGTTATCAGAAGTAGTGTATCGCCTCCCGTGTCAAAACTGTCCCTGTAACTACAGAGGCCAGACTGGACACATGCCCCGATCGCGCATACACGAGAATAAACTTTCCGTGCGACTTGACGACGCATTATCACAAATGGCCGCCCACACTTACGAAATGGGTCTCGAGTTTAACTTTGCAGCCAGCAAAATAGCCTCCTAAGCCGGAAATAAAACAGGTCGAAAATTTATTGAAATCAGGGCCTCGGATGCGAACTCAATTAATCGATTTATCAATTTGGCGCCAGCGTACAGAACCCTGTGCAGTCACTTCCAGTCTTGCGCCGTCGGTCGATGTCCTACATGTCATCTAACTGTCGCTTGTTCTGTTACCGCTACTATCTCCTGCACGAATCCGAAGGCTGAGGACAATAAACAGTGTTCCGGTACTCGATCTCTCTTTTTCTTCATAAAATAACTGTCTGTAGAATATTTCATTGATTCCCGTTTTGCATAAAAAAACAACGTTGTTTCTAAATGTTGTTACAGAAGAGTTAGATTCAACTGGTTATTGAGAAATCTACAAATGCAAAGTAGTTTTAAAAGGAAAGCAGTATGTTGGTGTTACTTCATCATATGTACGAATACACCTGAAATCTAACGTGGAGTGTCCTTCTGGCGATATCTTTATGTTACTGGGGTTGTTAGTAACATATCGGGTCTACTCAAAGTTCATCTCCTCACTGTATGTAGATGATGACATTTTGCAAATGGCAATTTTTAATTGCTTGGCATACAATAGACGCGCAATCGCATGAAATGTTAACGAAATTCCGGGACTTGTTTTCAAGTAGAAAAAATTACTAAAAATAGAGTTGGAATCTTTAATGTTCCTGTGAAAGAATCATAAAGTATTTTTTCATATTAGGAAGCCTGCATCTGAACGAGCTTTCCTTGCTTGTCTATAAAACCCAAATTCTGGAAAAGTAATTACTTATTATGTGGTCGATTTTTGGCGCTTTAATGAGATCCAAATGTATTTCATAAAATGCATAAACACAAATATTCGTCCCTTTGCATGTTTGGAAGAAAACTCCCATCATTTGGCTTTAAAGAATTTTCTTCCATTTCCGATTTTTTTAATCCCGGCCCGCCAGTGCACTTGCGCACAGGGTTTCCAGATTATGATGTCGGCATTTTTCGTGCAAAGAGATTCACACATTTTCATATGCTTTTAAAAAGATACTCATGCAGTATGCATTACACGCAACATTTATATATAAGCCAGAAATGGCCATTCCGGTCTCCCTTGTCTTTGTCGGTATCACCTTATCAACATATATCACTAGTCGCTGTGCGACTGCCTGCGAGAGTTCTAGTATGGTCCCCAAGGCACAACAGAACAAGCATGTTCTGTAACCTGATTGGTGAGCGCCCATCTATCATAATTGATATTCCCGATCACAACCGACAGGACAACGGGCCCGTGGCTCAATGGTAGAGCGTTAAACTCTATGACCAAAGATCCCGGGTTCGAATCTCAAGTGATCCACACTTGGGGTTGGGTATGACTGGCTGATGACGGCTAGTAAGCCAGAAATGGCCATTCCGGTCTCCCTTGTCTTTGTCGGTACCATCTCATCTATATCTACTACTAGTCGCTGTGCGACTGCCTGCGAGGGTTTAAGTATGAGCCCCAAGGCACAACGGAACGAGCATGTTCCGCAACCTGATCGGTGAGCGCCCACTATCATAATATATATATATGTATATATTGCTAAGACGTTTTGTGAGTGGAAATTTTACGGTAACAAAAAAATTCCAAAATAAAAATACTTTAGAAATTGAAATACACCATTTCGTCAGGTAAGGCGATGCCAGAAGACATAATTTGTTGATAAGGTGATACCGACAAAGACAAGGGAGACCGGAATGGCCATTTCTGGCTTACTAGCCGTCATCAGCCAGTCATACCCAACCCCAAGTGTGGATCACTTGAGATTCGAACCCGGGATCTTTGGTCATAGAGTTTAACGCTCTACCATTGAGCCACAGGCCCGTTGTCCTGTCGGTTGTGATCGGGAATATCAATTATGATAGATGGGCGCTCACCAATCAGGTTACAGAACATGCTTGTTCTGTTGTGCCTTGGGGACCATACTAGAACTCTCGCAGGCAGTCGCACAGCGACTAGTGATATATGTTGATAAGGTGATACCGACAAAGACAAGGGAGACCGGAATGGCCATTTGTGGCTTATTAGCCGTGATCAGCCAGTCATACCCAACCCCACGTGTGGATCACTTGAGATTCGAACCCGGGATCTTTGGTCATGGAGTTTAACGCTCTACCATTGAGCATGTTCTGTAACCTGATTGGTGAGCGCCCGTCTATCATAATTGATATTCCCGATCACAACCGACAGGACAACGGGCCCGTGGCTCCATGGTAGAGCGTTAAACTCTATGACCAAAGATCCCGGGTTCGAATCTCAAGTGATCCACACTTGGAGTTGGGTATGACTGGCTGATGACGGCTAATAAGCCAGGAATGGCCATTCCGGTCTTCCTTGTCTTTGTCGGTATCACCTTGTCAACATATATCACTAGTCGCCGTGCGACTGCCTGCGAAGGATTAAGTATGAGCCCCAAGGCACAACAGAACGAGCATGTTCTGTAACCTGATCGGTAAGCGTCCATCTCTCATAATATGTTGCATAAAAGGTAATAAGACGAATATTCGTATGCATGGTTGTCACGGAATATATTTAAATTTACAAACGCACTGAATCTTACTTCGAAAAACACACACTAGATAATCAGTACTTAAGAGAGTAGCTTTTGCAGACCGCCAGAATGGGGCTCATGTAAAAATCGTGATCTGACTGAACTATCACGGGATTGGCCCTCACAGATGCTAATATTACGACCTTAATTTAGCAATCTTTTTTAAGTCGAAAACACGCTTCATTAGATAGAACATCCACTGTATACTGTACTGCAACCCATCTTTGCAAAGAAGTTACACATATGCACCGTAAACTATGGTTTAATTAATGCTCGATCTAAATAGCAATAGGTTGTTTTTAACCAAATAGGGGTAACAGTGTTTTTGATTGACCATGATACAAGAATACTGACAATCCAGTTTTACAGATGTTCTTGCGTTAAATGTTAGGCGACAAAGGTTAGTCTTAAAGTCAGAGTTCAATAAAAACAAGCGATTATGTTCCATCCTGAAATTTAGCACAAAGCTATTTGGGTACAAGTGTGAATCTGCACTTTCTCTTTCAACCAATGGGTGTAATTTGCGCGGAGAATGCGATGACCTTGTCGCCAGGGGGACCTGACTTTCGCTGGTCTTTCCTGTTAATCAGCTATCAAAATTATGTACAACAACCTGTTTTATCCAAGAATTCATACAGAAGCCTCATGTGATGTGGCTTTCAATAATCGTTGCAATTTTACAGCTCGTCTTTTTAAGATGTGCACTATGAATGCACACATGAATATATACACAACCGAAACTGCTTTAAATATAAATTAACTCCTTCATACTGTGTCTGCTGAGTCACATTTGTTTCAAAAGAAACGTGCTATGGATGACAGCACAACGATCGGCAGCAATAAGCTAAAAGCCGGTTATGCGAAATCGCAAATTACGGTATAAGTCGCAGTACCTTTTAAACGGCTGTTTCGTGCAGGTATTTGTGTGCTCATTCTAATTTGTTGCAAAACACTCATTTTTCCTCTGTGCGCTTTGCTCCATCGCATCACTGCTTTTAGTCAAACGAGAAATTGTCCTCGTCGCTGTCGGGCTCTTCTTTTTTCCTGTCAAGAGTAAATGTCCCTGAGGTTTTCGTGATGTCCCTGGCTAACCCGGAGAAAACGTATGCACCAGAAGACAGAAGAACAAAAAACGCCTCGAGGACTCCCCGTCGAAGCAAGTGGACATCCACTTAGAGGAGACGACTAGGTTTACCGGGCGTGTAAGAGGATTAAGAGAGGATAACCAAAAATTGCGTACAAATAACCTTGTAAGGAAAAGGGAAAACGATGACGATGGTGATGAAAAGGAAGAAAAGGAAGTAGAGAGTTAGCCGATTTCTTACTTATAATCAGTTCTTATTGTCAGCTTATTGCAAGCTGCCCTGGTTATTTGTGTTGTTCCATCCATCAGCAACTTGGCTGCCAGTAGCACAACTGCATATGCCAAAGACATGAAACAATTCCGTTAAATTAGTCAGTTAGCTAAACTGGTAAATGTTAAAATTATTTATTGCTGAAGGGATATTTTTTTCATAAATGCAAGCAGTCAGTACCTACGCAACTGACCTTTGTGATGAGTCACTACAAAGTCAGGTGAAACCCGCGCAAAAATATAGTGTTTGAGCGTCATAACAGTATGACCCCTTGATAATAAACGTTTACAGTAGACGGCGTTAAATACCTGGCTGTCGTATTCAAATAATTATTATTACAAGGAAAGACGAAATACTCGGGATAAACAACAACATAGCAGCTAACAACTTGAATATCAGTTTAAAGGCTTATCGTTTGCCCAAGCGGTCTTCTCGGGAGTACACAAGTGTGTCTACACACAGTTGAGACGCTGTGCACTGCAAGCTGTCCTAATGAAGAAGCAGTAATTGGCCAGGCCAGTGGCAGCGGCAATCGTCTGGCCAAGTAGACAGTCAATCTAGACTAGTAAAATTCATTCAGACGGTTGATTACAGCAAGAACATTTTAGGTGCCTTTAGATCTGTTTCACTGGTTTCCAAACCCCCTCAAGATACAGTACCTGTGCTAACTCATGAAATGTCATTACTTAACACAGATTAACGACTTAAACGCAGAATCGGTAAACACTACGGCTCCCAAAGTCTGATAGCGGAAAATAAAAGATGTGTCAAAGAAATAAAGCAAAGTTTGGTTAAGAAAATATTATTTGCTGAGATAAAAAAAAATAATTTTCGACAAAAGTCACATTTTCGAGAAACGCCTATATTACAACCAAGTTAATAAAGGCTAGGTATGAGGGCGTATAAAGGAGGAGGGCGCATAAAAGGACAAAAATAATTAAGGACAGAAACAGATACAAAAAATTAGTACTTTGTTGATTGTCCATTTGAATTAATAACGGCAGAAAATCTGTCAGACATAGACATGACGAGGTTATCTATGGTGGATTGTGAAATGTAATTTTTGAGTATGAAATCCAATTTTTCCTGCATTGAAAGAGCCTTCTTAGCTTTGTGCCAATTTCTTTTGACTATTCCAAAACGATTATTGATAGGATTAAAATCGGGACTGTTGGCCGGAATGAAAATGGATTGGAGGCCGATGGCGGAGAGGGTGATTGTTGTCTAAAATGTTAGATTATATTTGCAAGCGGCATCAAATTCGTCCCTTTTTAGAGCGGTGGACAGGTGCATTGTCCTGCACAATTACAGTATCCATTCGGCGCCGACTTATGCCGTTGTAGCCGAAAGCATCCTTGACAATTTCAATAAACACCTTGCTCGCTAAGAGTGCAACAGGCCAGCTGCTGCTCATGTATTATATGTGGTATTTGTCCTCTGACACAGCGTTCGTTGTCGCCAGTAGCAAGCTGGCGGGCGGACAGAATGGGATCGAGTGAGATCCTAACCACAACAGTGAGGGTCAAACGCCCACTTGACAAACACCCTGCTGTTGATAGTGTCGGATGTTGACCGCCAGACAGGCCGCTAACCGAATTTAATCGCCATCCAAACC